>QLOU01000534.1:0-16649 GCA_003313715.1 Russula abietina
GAGTCTTTGTTAGAGTCTACGGAGTGTAATATCTCATGCGGCACTGGCGTCACGGTTTGGACTCCTGATTTGCAAGTACCTGTCTGGCTATCCTCATGTCAAGGTTCCGATGGCTTTTTTTTGGCGTGGTAGCACGTTCCGAACGGCCTTGTCCTCCTTTCACAGACTAGGTTATGATGTCATAATAGAGTTTATAAAAATCTTGTACCATTCGTTGCCCCAACGTACAGCAAACTGCCTCTACCCTTTACCCAGCAAGAATCTGCTTTACTGCCCTCACCACGTCATCGTCTTCACTTCGCATGCGCCATAAACACCCATCTTCCTCCTCTGGGTTCTCACGTAATCTCAACGCAGCCCGTCCATGCCCACCCCCACCTCCAAGAATCAAAATCTTCAGTTCCCCTATGGTTCACGGCAGCAATTAGACCAACTCTTTCGCAAGGCGATATGTGAACATAGACCCAACCTACCTTCGAATGGTGGCTGGTCTGCAGGGAGAACACTAAGACCTCGGGGGAACCCGAGGCTTTGCAGGCGGCGCACGGCCGCATCTAGAGTGCCGTCATACCATCCTTGTGCAGAGAATGCCGACGCTGTATCCCACACAGTCGCAAAATCGTCACTCTCCTCACCCTGCTCGGGTGCTTCTACCTCGTCTGATCTAGGCTCAGCGATGAAAGGGGTGTCGAGGGAGATCAAGTCGGCGCGTGGGCTCTATTCGTTTGTATGAGAGGCGCGGAAATCAGGACCCATTCCATCGGTGGTACGTACAAGCAGGTTGATCGTTTCTGGTTTAGGTAGGGGCGAGATGGATGGGCTCTGCATGGGCTGTGATTGCGGGTGACACGAAGTCGTACCATCACGCGATAATAAAATGTGGGGACCACGCACAGATGATAGCGCACGCAGTTCTGGGCTGCCAGCTGCAATTGCCAAGTCTCCAGCGGTGACGGTCCGCGTAAGGTCCTCGTGGGAATCTAAAGAGGGTGTAGAACGTGACGCGCTCCTCGCACTACTAGGGTGGCGTGGCTGTGCGGGTGGTGGAGGCTCGTAGGCTCTATATCGAAGCTTCTGTGTCCCGCTGCGCGATGATCGCGATGTCGCGCGTGAGGAGGAACGCGGGCGGGGAGATCGAGGACGCGCCGATGATCTTGTATCGAGCGCGAGGAGAAAGTCTGGAAGCTGACATGGTATTTATTATAATAATTGAGTGCATCGATGTTATGAATATATCCCGAACGAATGGTCCTTACTGAGCGCGAGCGACTGTTCGCGACAGCAGCTCTCAACTCATCCGGCTTGTTGATCATGTCTTCAAAAAGAGAACATCTCTTATGGTTTTGGTTTCTGATCGTAAGGAAATGAAGTAAGAAGCGTAGATGAGGACACTGACACGGGATATATGGCGACCTGATTTGCTCTTTAGATGCTGGACGTCTGAAATTGGTTCGGGGGGAAACTTGGGGCATTCGGCTGCCAGGCGTATCATCGTCAAAAGGCTGACCTCCTGGATGGATGCTGCAGAAAGGTCAATATCTTTAAGGAGGACTTCTTAAATAAACTGACGTGGGTATGACATCAACCTCTTGCCCAACCCGCGTAGTAGCTCAATGGGAGACACGGGAACATGCCCAGCGTACTCGCAGGCGAGAGCCGTAAGCACGACCATCATGGTAGGACTGAAAGATGTATCTGCCTCCACTTCCGCGAGTGGAGTCAACAAAGTCGTTGCAACATTTTCACCAAAAGCGGTTTCACCGTCGCGAAGAGAAGATAACACGTTCTCCACTGCACGTTCGAGTACTTGAAAATTTCGTTGCGCATCGGACCCGGCGGGTTCAGCCGTCGCACGTGGCGATAAGACATCCCTTATGGACCTTGCGTACAGTTCGGCGTCCTCACCGGCAAGAATCTTTATCACTTCAAGCAGAGAAAGCACTTCATCTTCGTACGACTCCACAGAACTGTCCAATCCTTCTAGCCTTTGGGAGAAATACAATTCGACGATGGATGAGTCGACATCCGTTAAGATTCGGAGAGTCTGAGGGAGCCCGTCTGAGGAGAAAATCTTTGAGCTTAAAAGATGGAAATGGCGCACCTTTAGTCGAAGAGTAGGATCGGGGGCGGACAGCAGTTGCATTACACGCTCGACTTCCCATGCTTCAAGAACTGCAGAGATATCTTGGGTTGTGCCGGCCCATATGGCTGGAGGGATGCAAGCTAAGCAGGAGAGAAACAAGTGTTGCTCGCTTGAGTCGTTCGAGAGTAAGTGACGTATATGCGATACAGGGGACCCGTTCGACACCGTGAAGGGTATTAATATGTCCGTAGGGGTATTTCGGAGGACAGAGAAGCAATCATATAGTAGGACTGTGAAGTCGTTTGGCGGTTGGCTGTGTCCAATTGAGCGACAATATAGCAGGCTCACTATGAGTCTCCGGGTTGCTAGCTGATCGTTTGATAAGTTCAAAAATGGCCTTTAGCACTTCCGTTGAAGGTCTGCTCCATAATGTCATTCAACTTTCCCCGAATGAGACGGCAAGGACTTACTGAACAATAGAGTACAAGTGTAGTGCCTTCCGCACTACTAACGCTGCTGCTGCAGAACCCGTGGAGGACAGTCCATGGTGGTGTAGTACCCGATACGCATTGACGAGAATATCTGAGCCCAGTAATCCATTCTAGGAATGTTAAAATGACCCCACGAAACACTGCAACATGAACCAACCTTATGGAGGCTGATACATACAGTAAGCGCCGAGCCAACGACAGCTTGGTCTTTATCACGAAGACGTCGGGAGATCTCAGGTGACAACCCCCTGAGCATAGCTGAGTCGCATTCTACCAGAGCACGAGTAGCATGTAGGGCCCGTTTGCGTATATGCGGGCTTGAAGGCGTGATTGTAACCACTGACAGCGGGCGAGAAAAGGATGGCGCACGATTTGTGGGATAATAACCCACGAAGACGCATCTGCACGGCCGGGATCACATCCTCGCTCGGGCACTGAATGAGGTAATTCAACGCGAGGGCTATGCGCATAACTGAGTCAGCCTCGAGATCCTAAGGAAGCTGAGATGATACATCTTGTTGGACAGCAAGCATATATACCTTACGGAGCGTGTTTACGAGCATGAGTTTCAGATCATGGTGCGAGGGCATGATTTCGGAACAGAATAGATACCCTGGCAGGAGATGAAGCAGAAGTGGTCTGAAACAACGCAGAACGTACCAGCTTTCCTTTCCTCGATGGAAGAGCCAGCCTCTGCTAGGTTCACAGCGTGTGGGAGTGCGAATTCGAGCGCGCGCGGAGGGAGCCCGGCCACTGCACTCATGGAACAATACAGCAAAATAATGAGATACTCTCGACATTGTGCCTAAGTAATCTGGGACATTCAACGAAAGCTTCTCACGAGAATGGAGCGGGACCCACGGAGGAAACCCCGGACCGTGAGAGGCGATCACGGAGGGCGACGACCTCCTCGAGGAGGTATTCATCGGCTTGTTGAGTTGTCTGTGCAAGCTCGACTTTGCGGACTAGAACATAGTGTGCGCGACTCGAGGCCCCAGAGGATATGAACGGCACTTCCATAGAGTCACGGTTACGAACACGTGCTCGCGGTTGTCCTCCGTTTGTTTCTCACGTGCGAGCGACGAGTTGAAAACCCCCTTGCCTGTCAAAATTACCCGCTAACACGTTACTAGCCGCTATCGATTTCAATTATGAGCGATGCCGCCAATCTCGCTACTACTGTGCATGCGTTCAACAAGATCCTGTCCCAACCAAAATTGTCGAAAACGCGAACATCAGAGGACGTGGAAGAAAGCGTGAAGAAACTTCGTCGGCTCATCCTCATCGAGGGTATCCCGTCCAAGGCGGTATGTCCTCGACTCTTTTCCGCTGATTCCTGCGCGCTGTGTGTTCATCCGCTCATGGCGATCTGTGCAGGACCCCACGCTACGATACAGAATCTGGAAAATCCTGCTTAGGGTTAGTGACCTCCCCGCCGAAACATTCCTTGAATATGTTGGGAGGGGACCTTGCGAAGTGAGAGAGAAGATTCGTAATGACACTTTTCGGTACGTGGCTATATGTCGCACTGCCGAGCCTCTTCTGATGTTGCAACAACCGTTCAGCACATTAGCGACCGATCGAGGTTTCAAGGAGCGAGTCCGGGAAGATATGCTCGTTCGTCTTCTCGACGCTTTCGTCTGGCGGAATCACGGTAAGTCGCATCGTGGTTCACTCTCCATCCCTTACGCTCACCACTCTTCAGACAGACAAGAGTCGTCCCAACAGTTAGGCTTTACCTACGTGCAGGGCATGAATGTCCTGGCTGCCCCCTTCCTCTATACCATGCCTTCAGAACTGGAAGCTTTCTTCTGCTTTGCAAAGTTTATCGAGGAGTCTTGTCCGCTCTATGTTCAACCTACCCTCGAGGGTGTCCATCGTGGTCTGAGGGTTCGTGTCACTACCGTAAACTCTGCCTGCAAATCTTATTTTTTTACGATTCCATTAGCTTCTCGACAGATGCCTCAAGATTGTGGACCCAGAGTTGTACAACTGCTTGCGATCAAAGAATCTTTCTGCCGAATTATATGCTTTTCCTTGTAAATGCTCTCACTCTTATCCTGCTGCAGTCTCTCATTCGATATTTAGCTGTCCTCACGCTTTGTGCTTGCACACCACCGCTCGACCAAGTTCTCCGGCTATGGGACTTTCTTCTGGCCTTTGGAGTACATCTAAACGTCCTATGTGTCATCGCACAACTACTCCTTATCCGCGACGACGTGATGGCCTCTTCCTCGTAGGTTGTTTCGAATTTGGTTGCACCTGCTTCTCACCATGTCGTTTTCAGGCCAATGCGTCTCCTGCGTACTTTTCCGCCGCTAGAAGCCTCTCCCGTTATTGGCATCGCCGTTACCCTCGTTCGTGATCTCCCAACTGAGCTATATGATGAGCTTGCAAGGCATCCATATGAATTTCGCAAGTGACTATTCCTCCCTCCCGCAATATTATTCTGCGCCATAATGTATCGGTGGCGGCGTCGTGGAGGAGCTCGTTTGCCAAAATCTCTTGACGGACCTGATTGTTGGGCAGAGCCGATTGTAGGCGGCACGTCCGGCTTCATCTGTGGGCGCATCGACGTGGTGGATCGCGACGGTTCCATTGACATCTGTCACCACCGTTTTGCGCGTTGTGGGTGGTGACTGCATGGGGCTCCGAAGATCACCCTAGATGTCTTCAATACTCCTCGGAGAAGAGCAGCCCCGTTGTCTGTCTCAGTGGGTAAGGTCAGCGACAGAGGGGTCGGGTGTTGGATGACGAATGAGGGAGGGATGGAGAGGTCGAAGCCGGGCACCTCAAAGAGGGAACTGATAAGTAGGCTTTAATATTTGAGGGTTGACGCGTCCCTATGGTGTTCAACCTCTGCATATTCGCCTCAAAAATGACAACGTGTTTTACTGCTTGTAACTTTTTACGAGAGAACGCTGCTGTGAGGAACCTGCGGAGAGTGTGTGGGATGTCTCTGGAGAGTTGGATGTATTTTGTTCATTATATGGCGCATATTTTCAGCTTGCGAACCACCATAACAGGGCTGAAGTTTGGTCAAGGTTACATTTCATAGCAGCCACTGGGATTTCAATATGATAGACAACTACACCATACAACTCTTTGGAGCTGAAACCCGTGTTTCCCGTACCAGGAACGAGTAAGAGTAGTAAGCCAAGCTCAACCGAACCATCTCCGAACTTGAAGGTCAGTCTGCCTGCCTCACCGGATCATACCCCAAATGGACAGACACCAACGTCACCCTCTCTTTCGTTAAATTCTCTACAATATCCAGAATCTCGGTTCCCTTCTTCTGCGGGAACACCGCCTTCGAAAACTGCCCAGGCTAGGAGGTCCCATACATGTACGGAATGTCCCACCCGGGCACTGCCAGCACAAGGTAAACATATGGAGTATTCCAACGACGTAAGTTGTTCTCCAATCGGGACATACCAGAAGAGAAGACAAAATGATGTCATCGGTCAAATTAGGATTTTCTCGGGCACATCGTCCTCCCGAAAATTAGCCACCCAGCAAAAATGGCCGCACCCCGCCGCGCAAGGATGGCCCATCAACTGACGAGGAGCATGTGTGACCGTGGACGTGTCGAATGAATCATCAAGCGCTACAATATCGGTAGCCTCATCGGAATCTCGGTCTTTGCTTCGCGATACCGACACCGAGCGGTAATGACGAGGAAATTTCATCGGGGATCCCGGTGAGGGCGCTTGTGGTGCTGGAAGGAGAGCTAACGGTATTTCGCCGTAGAAACGCCTGTAGCAGGCTTGGTGGCCGCCGTGCGAGCATATGGCGCACTGGAAGAACATGAATTTTACTGGGAGGTGGCTATGGACACATTATGTTTCGAGTCAATTGTCTGGAGGAATGAGAAGTTTTAAAAAGGAAAAAAAAACGTACCAAATTGAGCACTGCGCTGCTGGGGATCTGCAGGTCGCACACATAGAACCGCCTTGCTGAGCGAGGATGGGCTTTCCGCACCTCCCACAAGATATATAGACGGTTGTCTGAAGCTGAGTAAACAAATGAAATGAGACTTCGCCCTGATGACATGGGGGAACTCCTTACATTGGTCGCAGAACGTATTTCCGGTAGGGCTGAGTGCTTTCGAAGATACGCTGCGGTGATATACAACTTCATACGTGTCAACAATTCTATATTCACAAAATCGTTAACACCAGAGCCCGAGCTGCACCGGTACGATGATGGAAGACGTACCGATGTAGGCCTCCACGAACTGTTGCACCCGCTGCGTACCGATCCGAAGCACACCATTCGCCACAAGCGCAACCATAGCGCAAGTCTGCACGTCCCCAGCCTCAGCACGTTCATCCAGGGCCTCCCTAAGCGCAAGACAGATCGCCTCGCGTACATCCTCGACTCGTCTACGCATGTTATTACGCACATAGGCGTCCTGCGCGTCCAACGCCGCGCACTCTCCATGCGAATCTTTTCCCGAACCGAACAAACCATCAGATAAAGACATAGTGACCGAAGTGACGCGCGAGGCGTTCGTAAGCTGTGCGGAAGGGAGAAATGGCTCGTGATCGCCGTCGTCGTGCGCCGTCACCGTCCGCATGCTGCTGCGCGAACTCGGCCGCGGTAGGACGTTTGTAGCCGCCGGGATGGACACCGATTGCGTCGGGGCGGGGGCCACTCGCGTTCGACTGTGACTGCTGCGTCTCGCGGCACGTCGGCGGAGGGATTGGGAACGTGCGCGTGTCCGCGTCGGTGCCATTTCACCATCGGATTCGGTCTCTGTAGATGCGGGCGAGGGCGAGTCGTCATCCACCTCGCGCTCGTCTTCGGTCCATGTCTGGTGACCCGCAGCGGCAATGCGGGAGAGTGGGCTGGGGTGTGGGTGACCGGTTGAATGCGCCGTGCGTGACAGTGGCTGCGTGGTTGGTGATAGGACTGGGGCTGATGGGAGAGAACTGAGCTCGCTCTCGCTGCCACTTGAATCTGAGTCGTCCAGTGTGCCCTCGCCGACGTGGCGTAGACTAGGAGAGGTAGAATTATCGCTTGGTACAAGGGAGGGGGTGGACACGGAAGGTCGTCGGATAGATGAGAGACCTCGGGGACGGTTAGCGAGGAAAGCCGCACTGGAAGAATGTCGCGAAAAAATTGTTGGGGAACGGGCGGAGGTCGTTGATGGAGTGCTGAGTGCTGACTGGGGGCTCGAAATTACTTGTGCTGTATTGGAAACATTCCGGGGGGATGGTGAGTTTGATGGCGAAGCAGATGAGGCAGGATGCGGAGAATCCCCCGAAGTAGGATGAGGCGTGTGAGAGTTCAATATGACGTCGGAGGACAAGCCTCTCGGTGTATCAGGGGGTGGGAGGGAAGCGGTTGTGGTCGTAATGGCTGCAGGAGCCGAACGTGAATGAGGCAGTGCGCGAGAGGAAAGTGACAAGGGAGACAACGGCGGCGTTGGTGGCCGGGATATCCTAGGGGAGGCTGGTGCCGGACTGAAAAGAGACCTTAGTAGACACCACATCTGGAACACTTGGTAGTGCTCTGCTTGCAAAGCGATCTGTGCATTGATCTCGCATATAGTAACTTTGTCGGGCCCGTCAACGACATAACGCTTTGCAAGAATGGAAAACCTATTCAGGTCTTGGTGAGAAGGATCGAACACGTATGTTCCCACACTTTGTACGACTGGCTTGAAGGGTTTGTTGCCCAAAGCTTTTAATTTAGAGAGCGGCACGGGCTGTGTGGCCTTTGGATCGCTAAATAGGGAACGGTAAGCTGCAGGCCATCAATAAACAAATAAAATAAAATTGACATGTCATCGTAAGGGATCTCCCATGCAATCTTCTTGTCTGCCACAAAAGCAAGCGAGTCCGAAACAGCCCAAGAAACCGCGAGGCGGGGAACGGCGTCCAAGGGACGATATGAATTCCTGAGATCAAGTTGAGCAAACGTCCCGGATGTGTGCTGCGCCCAGAGTGCGTGGGAGTCCCGAAAATCGATATCTATTTATCGTAAATCTCAGCCCGGCTCGGTCCACGCGTTCAAAGGAGACGTACCTGTAACACCACCCTCGATGGAAGAGCCCCCTACGCGCCACTTTGCGATGTGACCCCTCCTTACATCCCAAATCTCAACCGCATCGCCTATATCAGCCCTCCCTTTCACAGGGGCCACCTCGGGCTTCTCCATGTCAACATCCACGATAGTACCAGAGTCAGTGATGTCTGACATTGAACCTGCGCCAGACTCTGCATTTGACGCGACGGCAAGCTCGCACTCATACCCCGGACGCCACCGAACTCTCCGTACAGGGAACTGTGTTGCGATCGTATAGGTCGGTGTACGCTCGAAGTGGTTTGTAAGGTCCCACACTTTGACCGTTCGATCCAGCGAGCCACTGGCAATCCATCCGCCAGCACCAGGGGCACCTCCCTCTGGAGCGCACCAGTCGAGTGTGAGAATGGGACCTGTGTGCGCCACGGGTAAACGGTCAAGCTGTCCTTTTGGACCCATCGAGAAGTCATACCTAAGGAGAACATATAAGTAGAGGGGCATAATGATTGTAACAGCTACCTACCGATACAGACAACCATTGTCCAGACCCACAACAGCATGAACAGGACAGGCTTGGCTGCATGAGAAGGCCGCGCTGCGAACAGCAGTAGGGTGGTGGAGTCTTACGACAGAGCTTCTCATATCTCGCAGATCCTAGTTGAATTTCAGGGCAAACGGACGCCAGTTTAAGCCCTGGGCTTACCCAGACCCTTACATCGCCATCTGCAGAGCCGGTCATGCAGTAGTTGGCCACGATGGGCGAGTACGCGAGCACATGGATCGAACGGAGGTGCAGACGCGTCCGGCGTTCTGCCCAATGACGTCTAAACCGCGTGCAAGTTGCTTAGACGCGTGGACTACCCACCATACTTGGAGGGACCCAGTTTGTTGAGGTCCCACATTATGAGCTCGCCGTTCCGCGCACTAGTGAGGATCTTGTTGTCATAGCCTGGGTATTGGGTGAGATAAAGTTATTCCCTTCCGTCCCCTCAAGACTGAGACTTACTCCCGCGACCCCAAGCAACGTCGGTGCTGGCACTCTCCATTTTCAGCCCACTGCCAGTCCAGAGATTGCGCGACCCATCAAGGCGATGACCCCCCCGGCCGACAGCAGACTTATGGTCCGGATTAAGTGAAGTTTGCGTGTCAGAAATTCGCAATATGCGCAAGCCTATGAGTTGGGCTAAACATCGTGCATACAGAATTGCTGAAGGACACACATTCTTTTCCCGCGACCACACACCGCATTCCGTCTTCGCTCTTGGCGATCGCACCTCCGCCGCTGGGGGCGGCTCCAGGGAGTCTCACGGTACGTGTCTGACCCTGATATCCATGCAAACGGGCGTCTGTATACGGCTCTGGAGATGGCGGGATTGAGGATATATGGATGGAGGGACGCTGGCGGTGGGAGGCCTGGGGAGAAAGCATGTGTGGACGCGAGACACGTGGCCGGGGTCGTGCCGGGGGTCGTGCGGGGTCAGCCGGGTATCGAGTTGTTTGGGCGTTGGATGGGGCTACTATCTCTCTCTTTCCTCTCCTCAACGTACACAAGCCAAGCCCTGGCCCACCGCATTATTTCCATTCTTACGTAGCAATGGGCAACAGCGCGTCATCGTCATCTTACCGCACACATCACGAGGATACGGTCGTCGACTTTGGTTATCTCACTCCCCAAGGGGTCTACTCTGCCTCCAAAGATTGGAAAGAGGATGTCGTCACACAGCTCATCATTGACCGCAAAATCGCCCCTTTTTATAGACCCCTCGAAGACTATGATGTCTCCTGGGATGACGACCAAATCCTTGCCGCCCGTAAAGATCCTCCTGCACTGGCCGAGCAGGACGGTACAGCACCCCGCAGTGACGCGCCACCTCCTCCCCCGAAATCCACTCATCATAGGCGCCAGAGTCTATCCAAGGAGCTACCTCGTAGTGCCGAGGCTGCGATCTACAGAGATGCCACAGAGTGTCCAATATGCTTCCTCGTCCGTCATCTGCCCCGCTCAACAATCCGAATTTATTTGACACACACACTTTCTAGTACTATCCTTCCAACATTAACCATTCCCGTTGCTGCGACCAGGCGATCTGCTCAGAATGTTTTGTTCAGATAAAGAGAACGGAACCTACCGTAACACATATGGTTTCCGAGCCCGCATGCTGTCCGTTTTGTGTACAAGAAAACTTTGGCATTGTTTACACTCCTCCCCCCTGGAGATCGGGGATTGGAAGCGAGGGATGGGTACGTCAGTTCGTCTAGAGTCTGGCCTACCAAGTTTGATGAATCATTCTACTCACGTTCGCAATGTTCCGGTTCCGGCGCAATTCCCAGGCCCACCCCACTTGGCCAGATTCACCTAAGGGCTCTCAGCGGTCATTTGATAGCAGCAAGGTTAGACCAGGGAAGCAGAAGCGGTTCAAGAGCTATGCCCACACCGACCCCGAGGTCGTGACAGTGGGTATGAGGCATCCTCTTTCGTCACCCTGAGAGTGCGACCTCATGTTGATGACCCAGATCAAATACACCCCGACTGGGAGGCCAAGTTGGCGGCAGTCCAAGCTGCGGCAGCACGCCGCGCCAATCGACGAATAATCATGAGGCAGATCGGAGACCGCCTTATTCCAGTTGGCATTACAAGTGGGAGAATACACCCACTTCCTGTCGAGGCCGCTGGAACAGAAGGAGACGGCGGAGGCAGTCGACGCTCAAGACGACGACAACAGCAACAACAGGACCTTAATAACTTTCTCGGTAATTTGGGTTTCGGCGGTCGAGATCTAGAGGAAGTGAGTGCTTCATGTCTGTTATACCCTTGGAATGTATTGATCATTGTGCTGCATCATCCCAGCTGATGATGATGGAAGCTATGAGACTTTCTTTGCTCGAACATGAAGCCCAGCAGCGGCGAGAAGCGGAGGAGCAAGCTCGGAACGGTACAGAAGACAGTAGTTCTCAGTCAAGGACTGAAGGTCCTAATTCACCGTCGTCACCACGAACAACTGAAGCATCCCCCGATATTGCCGGCCCCACGGCCGAATCCTCGCTTACATCTCCCGTTTCTAATATTTCTCCTTCTCCCAGCACGCCTAATTTGCCCAACGTTTCGTCAAATCCTCAACCGCTCTTGGAAAGCCCTTCAAATGGTGCACGTGATCTCGACTCGATTCCACGCTTGTTTCAGTCTTCTTCATACCCTACTCCAACTCACCCAACTGTCAGTCGAATGGATTCGTTAGCATCTTCTGTTGCTCCAAGTGAAGTGGTCACGGGGATGGAAGGCTACCGATTCCTAAGCTCCGAATCAGAAGAATCGGTTGTCGCCCGGGAGCCCCTTCTGGACCTCGAGGACAGCGATGCATAGACTTCAATTCCCTAGCGCAGCGAAGGGATGAGGGTTTACTAGTTTACCGCCGAGGGGGACTATGATCTGCGAGAGTAGGGTCCAATGCAAGGTCCCATGTTGTACAACTCGCGCTCCCGCCACGTCACGCTTTTTCAGGATGAACTCAACGACACACTTTAATATACTATTCGGGATTGTAGTTCTACGACTAGATCATTGCCCTACTTTTTTACGCATAGACGACTCGGAGGGTTTACTCTGCGGTCGTCCAAGCCATCTTTTTTTACACGATCGATTTATATTCATTTTTTTTTCATAGATCACGTGTGCTTTCTCACAGCTCACAGAACGTGTCATCTAAAATTAGATGCTTCATCACTCATTTTGAACCAAACCACTTCAACAAAAATATTCATGGACACTCCATGGACGGTTGACCCCGACGAGGTTTTACGCCACTTTGATGTTAACCCGCACACCGGTCTTTCTGCGGACCAAGTCCGTCTTCACTCAGAACGTTATGGTACCAATGGTGCGCGTGTGCTGGCCACGTATCACCCCGCTCCCTGTACTAACAATTGCCTTCAACGAAAGAGCTCCCGGAGGAGCCAGGAACACCCATCTGGGAGTTAATCCTCGAGCAATTCAAAGACCAGCTAGTTCTCATCCTTCTTGCGTCTGCTGTAATATCATTTGTCTTGGCCCTGCTCGAGAGTGACGAAGACGCCTCGCCTTTTGGTGCCTTCGTGGAGCCTGCCGTAATTCTTCTCATCCTCATTGCAAATGCCGCAGTGGGCGTTATCCAGGAGACCAATGCGGAAAAGGCCATTGATGTGCGTTACGTCTCGTTTCCGAAACCGTTACCGCTGACACTTGATATGTCATCAGGCCCTGATGCAGTATGCGCCCGATGAATCCAGCGTTTTCCGCTCTGGCAAAATTGGTCGCATCCCAGCATCGCAGATCGTTCCGGGCGATATCGTTTGTGTGTCCGTTGGTGACAAGATTCCGGCAGACTGCAGGTTACTGTCCGTGTCATCAAGCAGTTTTCGCGTTGACCAGGCAATTCTTACTGGCGAGAGTGTGAGCGTTAGTAAATCTGAAGATGTTGTATCGGATGTCAAGGCGGTCAAGCAAGATATGACAAATATGCTGTTTGCTGTACGACCACTTCTCTCTGAGACCCGTCACACGCATTATTAAATACATTCTGGTAGGGCACAACAGTCGTGAGTGGGAACGCGCGCGCTATCGTTGTTCTTACGGGTCAAAACACGGCCATCGGCGACATTCACAAGTCCATTTCGACCCAGATTAGCGAAAAGACTCCTCTGAAGCGTAAGCTGGATGACTTTGGAGACATGCTCGCCAAGGTCATCACGGTCATCTGCATCCTCGTGTGGCTCATCAACTTCCGGAACTTCTGGGATCCCGCGCACCATGGTGCCCTCAAGGGCGCTGTGTATTACTTCAAAATTGCCGTCGCCCTCGCCGTCGCAGCCATCCCGGAGGGGTTAGCTGCCGTCATCACCGCATGCCTCGCTCTTGGAACCAAGAAGATGGCCCAGAAAAATGCCATCGTCCGGAACCTACCTAGTGTCGAAACTTTGGGTGGTACCAACGTTATTTGTTCGGATAAGACGGGCACCTTGACAACCAACCAGATGAGCGTATCAAACGTGAGTAGTTTCATTGCTTTGTACGCGGCTTGCGGTGCCAGCTCACTCTTCCGACCAGTTTGTCATCGTCAACAAGTCGGGGGAACTTCGCGAGTACCTTGTAAACGGTACAACGTTTTCCCCGCACGGGTCGGTCACGTCCCTTGATGGGAAGGATGCGTCTGTTGACCTTCGATCAGAGCCTGTACAACGCCTGGCTGAGATCTCCTCAATTTGCAACGATGCCAGGGTCCTCTACAATGCGGTAAGTCAATGGCGTACCCTCACTATTCTGCCCGCCCTAACGGGGCGGTTTCTAGGACAAAGGCACCTACAGTAATCTGGGCGAACCCACCGAGGCGGCTCTGAAAGTTTTAGTTGAGAAGATTGGCTCTTCGGACCCCAAGGCATTGGCCACTTCGACATCCCTCGATCCGTCTACCCGGGTGACCGCTGTCAGCGACTATTTGGAGAGGAAAATCCGTCGTCTTCTGACTTTTGAGTTCTCCCGCGATCGGAAGATGATGTCCGTTCTCGTCCAACTGGAAAAGACTGGCTGCTTATTCGTGAAAGGCGCTCCCGAGTCTGTCTTGGATCGGTGTTCCAACGTTCTGGTTCCAGGTGGCCACCAAATACCACTCACTCCTCTCCTCCGTAAGCGACTTCTGGCTCAGATCATTCCCTATGCTCAGTCCGGACTGCGTACTCTGGGTTTTGCGTTCATCGACGTTCAGGATGTCGACATTCACCATTATCATTCGGAGACCACGGCAGATTATTCCCGTTTTGAACGCGATCTCACTTTCGTCTCGCTAGTCGGCATGCTAGACCCACCGCGACCAGAGGCCCGAGATGCGGTTGCGACTTGTAAAGCCGCTGGCATTCGCGTGGTGTGCATCACTGGCGATAACAAGGGAACTGCGGAAAGCGTCTGTCGGAGCGTTGGGATTTTCGGTCCAAATGAAGACTTGACGGGGAAGAGCTATACCGGCCGTGAATTTGACGAACTCAGTCACGCTGAAAAGGTCATTGCCGTCCAGAAAGCTTCCCTTTTCAGCCGAACGGAGCCGAATCACAAGACTGAATTGGTCGATCTTCTGCAAGGTCTTGGACTCGTCGTTGCTATGGTGGGCTCTTTGTTGCAACACCATCCGCCTTGCTCACATTATATTATAGACCGGTGATGGTGTAAATGATGCACCTGCTTTGAAGAAGGCCGATATTGGTGTGGCAATGGGAAGCGGCACAGATGTCGCCAAGCTTGCTGCAGACATGGTATTGGCTGATGACAACTTCGCCACCATAGAGAAAGCCGTAGAGGAGGGTAGATTGATATACAATAACACTAAGCAGTTCATCCGCTATCTTAGTACGCGCGTCTCTTATCATAATTTCTGCGTCTTTACTTATCGCTTTTCTAGTTTCGTCCAACATTGGCGAGGTCGTCAGCATCTTCTTGACAGTTCTTCTTGGCATGCCAGAGGCGCTCATCCCTGTGCAATTGCTCTGGGTTAATCTTGTTACCGACAGCTTACCCGCAACTGCATTAGGATTCAACCCCCCAGACCACTCGATAATGCGGGTGCCTCCACGAAGCAGTCGAGAACCATTGGTGTCCAAATGGCTCTTTATCCGATATTTGGTTATCGGGACCTATGTTGGCATCGCTACTGTTGCGGGTTATGGATGGTGGTTTATGTTTTATGAAAAAGGCCCACAAATCTCCTATTACCAGTTGGTGCGTATTCTTCTATTCATTGGTGCATCTGTATCTGACTGATAACGCTCTTCCTGTTAGACACATTTCCACCAATGTGCCACACAATTCCCCGAGATAGGGTGCGATATGTTCGCAAACGACCAGGCACGACACGCGTCCACAATGAGCTTGTCGATACTGGTCACCGTCGAAATGTTTAATGCGATGAACTCGTTATCTGAAAATGAAAGCTTACTCCGTCTGCCTCTTTGGAATAACATGTTCCTGGTGGCGGCTATCACCCTGAGCATGGTTCTACACGCCACTATTCTATACGTTCCCTTCCTCACTGTGAGTAGTTTTGTTTTTACAAGACATTTGCCTCGTTGATGACTGGTTGGCAGTCTATGTTTGCGATCGCGCCACTGGACTGGATCGAATGGAAGGCTGTTCTGCTGTTGAGTGCGCCTGTGGTGCTTTTAGATGAGCTACTAAAACTTCTGACGGTAAGTCTCCGACCCGATCTTCTTTGTATGCCACATTATATCTCACGCTGGCGACTTTTTATAGACAACAATCGTTTCACCGCCAACCAAGATTAAGATTGATTGATCGGTAGGATAGTGATAGAGACCAGTATTGATTCCAGTGACGGACAGAACACAATAGAACAGATAGAACTGGTGAACTTAGTCTTACTTTATAAGAGAGTGGGCCTTTCGGATTCGACGTCTTCGTCTTCATCGTCGCTATCCTGCTGGCGCTCTTTTGTAGTTTGTACCGTGTGTTCTAACTCAACTAAATCCCATCCTATTGAATCCTTTGAGACGTTTAGGTGGCTGACGACCTTGCCGAGTCGTATTAGACTTTCTTCCCTTAAAAGTGAAAAAAATTTGTTTCAAGTCAATCAAGTGGGTTCAAAATAGTAGAGCCACGTCGTAAAACCATGTACCTGGCACATGCTTGTATCCAGCGAGAGAAATCGTCGAGCCATATCCGGGAATAGACGTAGTAAACTTCGTGTGCGTCGAGGATGGCGCGCAGCTCGAGTAGACAGCGTAGAACCGTGCGCGTCCCGTGAAGGAGGAAACGTGCCACGTCTTTCCTGCACATGTCTGCAAGCGCCCAAGAACGATAAAGCGGGAAGGCGATCGCGCGGCGGTAGGACGGGATGAAGGTCTCAGCCAGCTCTGCCGATTCAAAGTCAAAATCCAAGTGCGGCGTTGAGTCGTCCTTGTTTGTTTTTGTTACTAATTTCTGTACTGCTTGTGGAGACGGATGAAGAGAATGAGAATATGGAGGTGGGTCGAGCGCGGAGAAGGCTGTTGTGAGCGCTGCGATCGTC
>QLOU01000535.1:0-17319 GCA_003313715.1 Russula abietina
TTTTTACGCAACAAACGTGCAATTGGCCATATACTACTAGCCTTGCTACTAGCCTGAGATCGCGTGGTGAGTCCGAACGCGGAACCAGGAGTCTGTCGATCGTAGCAATTGAGCACGCAGGTGTGTCCCCGATTATTAACGGGTCATGGATGACGAGACGACGACGACGACACTGATGTGATTCCAGAGTAGTGGTACGACGTCGGATAAATTGGTTGCGAGCACATGCACAGAAATCGAAGTTCACAACTGAGAAGACCACGGGGATCCCATTTTGCGCGATTTCGGGTCTTCTTCCCTAATGATCTTGTGCGCAGTTTTTTTACAACGTGCTCTTCCCCCCCCGGACCCTCGTCCCCTTCCCCGCGCCGCGGAGAACGCGGGGCGTTAGATTGGAATCCACTTGCCCCTTTCTGCAGCAGGGTGAAGCGAAAATAACCCCGTCCACGGGACGTATGAACCCCACGGTTTAGACGCCATTATCATGACATATCTCTCTACTAGGTTTCTCCAGATCGCTCCGTCACATTACAACCAAGCCAAATCCTGCAGCTGCAAATCACGTGGCATTACTAAAACCCTCCTCCCATCTCCCCACACAAACGCGTATGGGAACCCCAGCGGGGAAAAACGGAGGCTGATAGTGACGCAAAGATGCTAGATCTAACCGAAAAAAAAACACTCATGTCCGTGGTTGGCAAAAAGCAGGGTCATGATTGTTCATTTTCACTGGCCACGACACACTTTGTCATCACCAACTTTGGTAAAGGATCTCACGCAGCTGTTCTATCTGTGAGTCCTCACAGGTCAGGCTGCCGAGGATGGATATTGGTTCCAGTGGTGGTGATCGCGGCGGCGTCGGTGGTGGTAGTGATTGGGAGGGAAAACTCCTTCCCGAGTCGCTTGGACAGGTAGGCAATGCCCAATCAGCCATAAAATATACTACCCTTTGAGAAAGCCCGTCCATATCTCGATTCCGTGGGGTTTCCCAACCCGCACAAATGTCACGGCTACTATACAATACACAATACACAAACCCAAGTACATTGCAGTAACCACCCGAAGCAATTGCCTGAGCGCGCATCGGTGTGTTCGCCCTGAGATCCCACGACAACACCTCAGCGGTTACGTTTCCCCGGTTCCGAGGCATTCCAACACGTCTGATGGCAAGCACTCATCCCCATGCTCATGGAGACCCCCTCAGGTTTACATAATCCATATTCTACACAAAATCCTCAAAGATCATGTGTCTTTCTCGATCGACCGCCGATGCACGTCGGTATTTGCGAAGTTTTGCTCGTGGTTGTGATGGGCAAGGTTTGTGTTGTGTCTAGACTCTGCTGCCTTGCATAGCAAGGCACCAACGTTACAGTAACAGTAACTTACTGCAAGGTCATCAAAACCGGCCATCCAATTGATCACCGAGTCCGAGGCAAGGATCCGCGGCATTACCCGAACCCCGGACGCCTGAGTCACGCCTCCCTTACAAAGCGATTTGTAAAGTTCCCCGACCGATATTTGGTGCAGCAATGTAAGGCCATGGGAATTTGATGAGCGCACAACGTCGAAATCATCTATGGCACCCGTCATCTGCCACCAGGAAAGAAATCATCAACTTACCGCCTTATTGGGGCCACGTTTCCTATTTTTGATCTAGTTGGTCACACACTGACACGGGAAAGTTTCACGACGTTTTGGCTCTGATACGAAACATAATGATATCTTGCATTTGCTACGATACTAATAACTTCCCACCCATTGAGTCCTTACTACACACACACAAGTCTGCAGTGCGCAACGAAAAAAAACGAAAACGAAAGGCAACAGTATACAAAAGCCCACATGCCAATGTGAAACAGTGGGCGGAAAAGATTTGTTTCCAAGTATCCCCAAAAAGGAAAAGAAAAATGCGATAACAATGGGTTTTAAATTGGTAAGGAATGGAGAAGGGACGAACAATGAGTTTGATGTTTGGTGATCGATATGAGACGTGATTGGGATACGTGAGGGGAGGGAACCCCACAGGGTTGGTTGCCGCGATAGAAACGGACACCAGGACGCTGTCGTTGTTCACTGACCTGGTAAATAGTCGACATACGGGGGCGTCGCAAAACTATTGAATGCCAGTTTGGGTGCCGGAATATGCATGGGGAAGCCACTCGCATCAAAACCGTGCTGCAAGGGTTGCATGGAAATGCTGTAGTCCTGCCCTGCTTGATGGTATACGGCACTAGTACTAGTGGCGAGGTTGGAATCAAGATTAGCAACCGGGTGGGTTGGGCGACGCGTGGAGTGGAGCGTGGGTGACTCACGAATCATATGAATGGGGACCAGGGCCAAAGGCCGTGCATTGTTCATATTTGACTTCGGGCTGCACGTAGGCCTCGTGTTCCACGAGGCGTTGACTAGGCATGTCAAAGTGGGGCAATAAAGGAAGCTGAATTTGCGCATGTAACGCTGCTGATGCCGCCGCCACCGCCTGCACGTCGCCAGCGTGTGTAGGCAGCGTGGTCGAGGCGTCCATTACTGGCTGAGGTCCAGGATGATTGGTACGGTGGCGCCCGCCACTGACGGGATGTGGGGCAGCAATAGATGATGGCTGCTGTCGTGCAAGGGTATTCTGATGGTTCGTGGAGTCTGGGAGCAACCCTTCATGGTTATGGAATTGCCACGGTTCCTCCATCGAACAGTCATCGCTTGGAGTGGAGCCCTCCCAGTATGAGCTCTGGTCGGTAAAATGATGGAGTGAGAGGAATTCGGGCATCTCTGCCTTGATGACAGTACAGTGATTAGGCCCGGCGGGTGGTTGTCCGGGAGCGGGTGGACTTGATCGGTTGTGGTGTTGCGTCTGCGCCGGCATCGCCGAGTCACCTCCGAGTCGGGTCTCGCGGCGTGAGGGACGACGGGTCTTAGTGGTGGACGTCGTGGAGATGTTTGCAGCAGCGGTATCGGACATAGCCTCAGATGCATATTCACACATGTAATCCCGTGAGGCGCAACGAGCACACGAAGGCCGAGTCCCGGTGCACTTTTGTTAGATAGATAAAGAGAAATAGAAAACCCGGTTTTTAAGTGCAAGCCTTGGGTAAACGTAGACAGGGAGTACATACCTTTGCCTTGCGCTCTCGACATTTTTTACAAGCCTCAGAGGCGCGCTGATTGCGCAAAGGTGTAGGGGAGCGCAAGAAGACACAGTCGCCCTCGGGACCAGGGAGAACCCCCGCGCGGTACTCTTCGTACTCATGTCCCCACGAGACGTTGTAAGGAATAAGATTCCATGCGTCATCAGGGTCCAACGGGGTGTTAACTGCCGCTGAATCGGGCGATGGGATGGAATAGCCGCTAGAAGTGGACGGCGAGAAATTCGAAAAAGTCGGTGAGATGATGGACTCGGATGTGTCGAGAGTGGGCGAGAAGGCGAGGCGCGCGCTCGGAGCTGGGAGGTGGTGGAGGTTATCATCGCTGAACTCGGTTACCATGTCTTCCGCAGAGGGAACAGCGCATCCTAGAGAATATGCATGACGACTCTGCACGTGAGAAAGAGATGGGTGAGACCTACGACTATCATGCCGCTGTTGTAGGGTATCAGGGCCACGACAGAGATCATTACTGCCATCGACGGTGACGGTAAAGGTTCCAAACATTGGAGGGTGAGACATGATGTAACCACCTAACCAAGCGGGTGCTGTGGCAGGACTCGGAGAGCGGGAACTTGACTCTTGATAAAGGCAAGGGCGGGACGGGGAAGAGGAGGGATGAGGAAAGGAGGGAGCTGGAGAAAAGGAAGGGGAGACTATAAAGATGACATGATAACTTATGTGACTTGGGGAGCCACAACCGAGGTGAGTTACTCGAAGGGGATCGAATCAATTGTGTTCCACCAGCTCATATTTTCAGCGAGTCTGTTCATTGGTACCAGATCTAGATTCAGAATGCGGGCGGATGATCGAGATGAGGCAGTTCGAAAATATGTCGATTGGACGCCGAATTGTCGTTTCCCTCCTTGTCCCGTGTCGCTTTCTGGACGCAAATTCTTCGTGTTGTCCCATTTCCGTGGGTCGGCCTGGTTAGGGAGGGATCATTTAAGAGAGTATGAAAAGTGCCACATTAAGTGTGACGTGGTGCGCAAAAGAGTCACGATGGGGAGGGGTGACCGTGTACTACTGTTGCGGGGATGTAAAAAACTTTCTGGCGGCGTCGGTCTCGACGATCCTCCTTGTTGCGCGGACCCGGAGTGAGCGAAAAAAACTGTTGGGTAGGTTTATACATTTTTGGGTTGCCGATCGCTCGCAAACTGTCAGGCGCACTCGGCACCTGGAACTTGGCACTATGCTGAGCAAACGCAGATGACAAGGCTGAGACGTATTCATAACCCAAACAAAAAGCCAGGTCTTTGATGAGCGCGCACAAAACGTGAGCTGCCTTCTTCAGCCCTTCACAACAATATACTCATGTTTTTATTTTGAAATAAAAATAATATAATAAATTTCGTGCAGATTAGTCGCTCGTAAGACGTAACTGCCATCATCAGTCTTACTCGTTCTAGGACAGGAAGTGGGGCTGTGAAAAAAATTGAGACTTTTTAGTTTCAGACGCTTTTGTCAGATCTGTCACATCAAGGAACCGATAAGAATGTGCCAGTTTAGGTCGACGTGACAGGGCACCCGTCACGATCAAAGAGCATGTCCAAAAGCGGTAACGACGCTAAGCAAAAAAACTCCAAAGTACCGGCCTCATGAGAATACTTTGATGGATCATGCTAGTCCCTGTTTCGCTCCTCTCATCCAGTCTCATTAGGCACACACACCATCGCCGCCTGTCTCAGGGTATTGGCAGGTCACCGCGACTATCATAATTATACTTGCGCTTCTAGTCCACTGGCACCTCGGAGATGAGTTTGCTTCACCGATGGGGAAGGCAGGGTCCGAATGCTAAAATTAAAATATGTACCCATGCACGCTACCAACTCGTTTTCCATTCCATAACAAGCTGCGTCAGAAGCGCCTCGGCCAATTTCGGAGACCGTTGCGGTAGAAGGGGAACCCACATGGGTAGACACCCAAAACTGTGATCGCTGGACCCGATGTGATGGGCTCTGGATTTAATTTCCAGGATCGCCTCCACTCCCCAGGTGCCAGGTGTATTATGAGGAGCCCAAAAGGGCAAACACCCAAACGTGGGGTTACTCAAAGTCACGGGGGGAGGCGAGTGTGGAAACTTAAGGTGTGGATTGCCCAGATTCATCCAACGGTTATCCGGATATCGGATCCTCGCTCTCGGAAATCGAGTATACCTTCTTTTTCTGGCGCTTGTTGAGGGGCGACAACCGATCCTATACTCTATAGACATAAGCATAAGGATCACCGTCAGGCAGGCGCTGATGCGGGTGCAAGTCCACCAATAGGCGTTAATATGGATGGTTTAAACACTAACTCTGCACGGTGAAACCCACGCCTCTTATTTAATTATGTTGTCAAGGGTTGTTTTTTTTTAGCCGATAACACTCTTGGGAAAGATACAAACGATACGTCCGAGGGGCACTGCAAAGTGGCAACAAGAGGGAAGGAGAGTGCGTCATCACGTCGTAGGGTCATGCAACACAGCAAGCAGATATCGCTTGTCTATAAAGAATCGATTCAGAAGACGAAAATGGCTCTCCCCATGGCATTAACGACTCACCTGGAGATATCATGATCTCGTGTCGTTTGGTTCGGATACGCATGAACCGAATTTCATCCTGGAAATGGCGCCTTTAGCTGCCAAGTGGGCGAGAGAACAGCGGGGACAAAATATACGCACACCCTCATTCACCTCCCCACTGACCTCCTCCAGCGCACTTTGAACGCCGTCGATTATCTTCCCTATCGCGAACGCGTACTTCCTTCCATGTTCACCCTCGAATACTACGCCCGAGTGTCTGATTATGCTGACGGGTTGGCTCCGCGAAAGAAGGAGATAACCGAGAACAGATCTGTGAGAGGAGAGGAGGGCGAGGGTCTGTTCGAGCTCTGGGGTTGGAAGGGAAGAAGGGGATGTAGAGGTGCCCTGCGGCAATGGGAGGGATGTTGTTGTACTAGCTGAGGGTACTGTGGAGGCCTGTCTTCGGATCGCGGTTATAATGATTCAATTTCAAGGATTAGTGGAAACATACCATGTAGACGACAATGGTTGACTCACCGCCAGAAGCGGCTTGCTTTATGAGGATCACGTGGTCTCGCCTTAAGGCGATTGCTCACTGAACACCGCAACAGCAGCTTACTACTATGCCATGATGGAATGCCACAACTGCGAGTCGAGGCAACGGCAGTTCTATTGTGAGAATTGCATCAGAGCACAGTACGTCGCGTCAGACCGATCATCAGGCTCCCTCACTCATCGACTAGGAATCCCCTCAAAGCCTACGCGACTTCCGCTTGCAAATACACCACACCGCCGTTGACCGTGATGACCAAGTCCGCAAAGCGACCGCTGCGATCGACACTATAGCGGATTCCCGCCTTCGGCGCGCGGATCTCGCGATGGGTCAGGAAAGACTCGACGAACTGAACGAGGGGCTTGCTAATTTGCGCAGGGAGAATGACAAAGGTCAGTCAGTTCCAAGGCCCTGAATGCCTTCCAGAGGCGGAAACTTTCAGTTACTGAAGTTTGTCTCCATTTTCTCTCACCTGCCCGTAGCTAGACAACGTCTTCGAGCTTTACGCGAAAGCCTTGCGACGCGCCGACGGACCCTCTCTCAGGCTAAACTTCTCCCACCTACGCCCCTCGATCCTTTTATCACTCGTGAAGTCACCCAGTTGAATGCGCGCGCAGACACTATCGCCCGCGCGCGTAGCGGTCTCGTCTCGGAATTGGTGGAGGTGTTCAATATTGTCGAAGTTGGCGGCCGTCCGCCCATTGGTGGAAAGGCAGGCACCAAAGGCGAGTGGATAATAGGTGACCTCGTCTTACCTGTACCTGGGGATATCCGGCGTGCGTGTTTTCATTATTATGTTTCAAGTTTTCTTACACGTAACGCAGGGTACCCTCCCGACCATATCAATGCGGTCATAACGCACACCTTACATTTCATAGGACTTCTAACATTCTACCTGGGAATTCGCCTTCCGTTTGAAATTGCTTGGACGGGAGGGAAGCTCGGTGTTGGACAACCTTGGATACGCTCCATTAAAGGGTCAGAATCTGGTAGCTGGGCAAAGTAAGCAGATAGTCATTATAATTCGTTAACCCACTTTTCTTTCCGACTTTCAATAGGTGGACGTCCAAGCATTGTCTACATGTCTCTGCGTCCTCACCAACCCCGACCACCGAGATGCCGCCTGCACCGGCGACCCAATTGACATCTGATTCCTATATAGAGACCCATCCACTACCCAGCCCATCATCCTCGTTTACGACTGCATACGCAATGCTGTTGTACAACGTTTGCTATCTTGCATACACACAGGCCGTTGAGATCCCTCTTTCTCAGGCGGGCGACGTCCTTTCAAATCTTTGGTCTGTTTGCTGCTCTACAGAGCTTGGACGGTCAGCTCATGTGTCACCCTTTGTGCCCAAGCGAATGACTTACTGTTAATGCAGCCGATCTCACCAAACATACCCGCTACTTCCGTCGCCCACGCCACCCAGTTTTCCACTCGACTTTGCACAACTACTCCAGGCCACTGCTGCGACCCCCGCCTCACGTCCACGCCCGGCGCGTCCACGAACCGCGGGAACGAACAGGCATAGGAGTCAGATACCGGAAGAGGACGAGTGGGATTTGTTGGATGATGACGAAGCAGGTGCCGCTGAATTCCCCTAGCACTAGCTATAATATCTCGCCTCTCGCTTTTTCCTGCAACATCGCTATCCATTTGTAGCAATAGCCTGTATCACACTTTCTTTTCCCCCGAGCATCAGTACTAGATCTTGATGTTCTGTTGTCTGAATGTGGTGGTTTCGACAGACACTTTTGTGAGACATGAACAATGCCACCAGCACCACGAGGGCGAATAAACTAGCGTGGATTTGGGGGACCAGGTATGGTTAAAGTAGCCATAAAGTATAAATGATTGTGGGAGGAGGGGCAAGAAAGGCCGGGAGTCCGGGACGTTCCGACGTAAAATGAGGTCATGGGACAACTTAGCAGCTGGAGCACCTTTCCCGACATCCCGAGCACTATCCTCTGTTGGGTAAAATTGTTGTTCAAAGTTGGTGCAAAATAGTAAAATAAGCTCAATTACACACAATACGGAATGGGGTAGTGGGCAGGGATGATTTCATCGACGTTTAATTCCCTCTCCCGGTTCCAGGACACAATGGAAGCTCCGTTCCCCCCGCTCAGCCTCAGCTCTCCGCCGGCGCGCACAGCGAGGAACCAAATCTGAACGATACAGTATACTGTACTGTACCACCTTTTCAATTGGAGGGTCGTGATCCGAGCCGAGAAATCGACTTCCACGTATCCCCGTTTTCGGGAGATTTAAATAAGCCCCTACACATCATTTTTTCGATGGATGGAGAACAATGAGACTTCCCCTCCCGGATCACGGACTCTCACGATATGTACTAGTCCTCACTTTAGTTTTAGTGTGTGTACGCTGATTTATGAGTGTGATGACCGACCGCCAATTGCCAAAAGTCTGCCAGAACAAGATGTCATGTGCAGACATTAATCCAACACAATGGAATGTACTTTTGCTTGACAGGACCCTTTAAAAGGCTTTAACAGCGGTCAGACCATGCCAGATGCACATGAAACAAAAAGAAACTACACACGGTATCGTGACTTGTGTGAAAGGGAATAGCATGATGCCCCATCAAGAGCATCACAACTGCACGGATGGGGATATGTTGAGAAAAGAATGAATTAATGGAGGAAACTGAAAAGTAACAGTGATATACTGTCTAGTCAATGAATGGGCGAGACCTGCCAGTGAACCTGAGCCTTCAGGTCTTCAGGCCCAGCCGATGTCTATCGCATTGATATCTCCAATAGCACAATGGCACCACCGTTTCAGGCGTAATTGCCAGGTTAACGGCCAGTCATTTAGCATCCGAAGAACGGATGGGAACGTAGCCCCACAAGTATGGGTCCACGATATATCGTGCGACATTTTGGGGACCAACGGGGCTACGACTTACTATGCAACATAGTAACTCTGCAATCGCTGCGTTCATTCGGTTTGAGTGTAGATACTAGATAAGTACAATCATCAATGGCTGTCACGGCAACGGCCTGGTCACGGTACTGGCTTCACTTCACATTCACACCTACGGGCGGTCAACTTACTCTGTGCGTTCATCACCACCACCAACGACGGGGCAATTACGGCTAAACAATATATGTGATGAGGTCAGGGTCCCGGCATTCCTGGAGTCACCTCAACCGGTTTTCTTCCCATACTCGTATGGTTGACAAGTGAGAAGTACCGGTGGAGATTTGAGAATCGGAATCTCAGTAGATTTCATCCCCCCCTTTCCCCCCAACTCCTGGTTGCCCCCCGTCCGTTTGACTAATAACAGCGCAGATCGTCACGGCAATCACAAATCTGGACTCGGAATCAATACTCACCCACTGCCCGCAATTCAGTACTCAGAGTACGGTACAAATACAGTACGGTTTACACAGCACAAAAGATAAACAAGATTGAAGTGGCGTGCCCGACGGGAACAATTCATTCATTACTTTCAAATACTTCCTATGAGTTGCCGGTGCCTGCTACGAGCGGGAACTCCATGATAAGCGAAAGCGGGCAACTCGGTCGTCATGCATTTTTTCAAATGAGCATAGGCCTAAGTCACACTATGTTCCTTCCTCCTCCAGTCCTCCTCGTCCCGAAAGCTGAAGAAGCACTTCTATCGCCTCGGGCGACAGTAAAATCGACGTGCAACCAACTGGTGGGGAATTCCTTCCTCCAAGGGTAAAAGAAAAAAATTGAGCTTTGGACTTTGGACGAATCATCGAATACAGAAGTTGCGAGTGTGAAGTGCGTTCGTTTCGCGACGCCACTCCCCCGTTGTTTCGTTCTTTCTTGCGAGATACAGTACTGTATCTGTATCATCGGATTTTGTGTTCAAATGCAAAAAAAGGGGTGTTTGATTTTCACTTATTTTCCCCCCGCCAACTCAAATTTCTCTAGTCGGGGATACTGTACTGCTCTGCCGTACAGCAAGCCCGGGGGCGTAGTTCGTTGCTGATGCAAAAGCTTCTTCTCCACGGCCTTGTTAGGCCATCGTGCACATCGATATCCCGCGGTTTGTTCTAGTTAAGCAGGCTAGCGGTCCAGGCAGGCCCACACATGTTTGTTTGTTTGTTTTTAAAAAAAAGAGAAAACGGGGCGCTGGGGTCGAGCAGATGCGCATTTGCGGCGCGTGTCTCCTTGGACACTCTTATCCTACGAAGAACCGGATGCACGCGATCGACGTATGAGGGGTAAATATCATATCTTTTGCCGACTAGGGACAAAAAAAAGGGAAAGAAAAAAAAAGTTCCGCCGAACATCGTGGGAGACGCTGTGCTTACTGTATACATCACGGTACAAAGTTTTTTTCATATAAAGTTTTTGATTTTGGGTGATCTAAACGCCGATGGCTCATATACGTGGGGCTTACTGTGTGTTCTCAGTACGAGTTGACGGGAATCAGGAAGCAAAAGCAGAAAGAAAATGAAGTGACGGCATCGACGCGACGAGCATCGACTTGCACAGTGAAGTGTGGTCCATCGCGCGTGTGGCAGAACACGTGGCTTCGATTCCCCTGATAGACCCGTTGGAAATTTCCTCGAAATGGCCTAGTTCTATCTCCCCTCGAAGGACGACGATGATCATGATGTGGAGAAGCAAAGGCGTGTTTTCGGTGCGATAGTCGTGTGTTTACATTCGTACGGTCACCACTGCGGAAACGCGGTGACTGAGTCGTTACTCCATCCTCGGAGTCCCCTTTCCTCTCTTTCCACGGCCGCGCACAATATCACGATAAATTTTACATTACTGTAAGCGCCTGAACCTCAGAAATGTAATAAGAGCAATCAATACATTAGGGTCACAGTAACCTGTAACCCGTGAGTAGGAATGGAGAATGGTCAAGTTTCATGTTCCCCATGTATTTTGAGTGACCTGTTTGATGGAGTGATCGGAGAAACGTTTTTAACTTGCAGAGCAGCGTGGGGATGATACATTGATGGTGAGGCCACTAGTGCAAGAGCCCAACAAAGCTCGAGCCATGTGGCCAGCGGAGGCGAGGGTGTATCTCGTCTCCATCCAGGCTTCATCGAAGCTTCAACAAGCTTCATCAGCGGCGTCCATTGACCTCACCTCGCAGTCGATTACACCACATTTCACCTCCTGACGTCAAATAAAAATAAGTTGGACCAGTATATCTTGCGTTGACGAGTGTTAGTGCAAAAAGTACCGGATCATTGAAGAGATCCTTGCAAACGGCTGGGGGAAAAAACAATAGGATAAACTCATCAATAGGTTAATCATGGTACTGCCCCCCGAATATCCGTCAAGAACTTACCACGCACACGGGTCGCTCTAAGCAAGCGGAGTCCACCCATCGCCCGTGGGCCATTTCATCTCGTCCCGTTCCAATGAGGTACGACGTCGCGCTCCACCAGCTGGTGACTCAGCGTCGACCCCAAGTCCGTCCTCGCTACTCGAGGCACTCGGAACGCCCCTCCCACCACTACCACTACCACTCTCCCTCCTTTCAGCAATGAGTCGCTCATCCCTCTCTAGCCCTGGGACCCACCCACGTCGACTGATGCCCGCTTCTGCTTTGTATCGCACAGCCGAGAACGTGTCACGCATGTCATCCCATCGAGACTCACGTCCAGTGAGCGATACGTGGCGGGCCAGGCGACCGAAGGTCGGACTCAGAGCAGAACCTGCTGTAGTCGTAGTCGTGTGTGTGATTTGCGCGGGAGTTGACGAACTTGTCCCTGCTGGCGACGGTAGCACTTGCACGCTGTCAGGACGGCGCCGGCGCGGGACTGGTGGTGGCGATGTGAGATTAACTGACTTGGATCGCCCAAAACGTGGTGAAGAGGGAGAGGTGGAGGAGGTGGTGGTAGTGGTAGTGGAGGAAGAGGCCGCGGGTGCAGGGATGTTTGTTTCTGCAGTCGTCTTGCGATTCGGATGCATGGGTGGGGGAAGGTCAGTCGTTGGTCGCGAGGGCGATGAGGAACGTGATTGAGAGCGGGAACCCGAGCGACGTCCAAGGGGTGAGGGCGAGCGGTGGAAGGTACGGGAGATGAGACTTGCGCCCGCAACTTGCTCAAATGAGTGCGTGGAAGTGACCGACGCAGGGGGGCTGACATGTCGACGAGGAGGTAGCGCAGGGAACGTAGCTCCTGGACCATCCACGGAGGAGCGCGAACTCCCGCTGCTGCCTACGCCAAGCTGCTTCGGCGGGCTAACGCTATGTGCGGAGCTCTTAAGAACTTGCAGAACACGCTCCTGCTCGCGCTGCGCCTCGATACGTTTTGCCTCTTGACCTGCCTTGCTGGCTTGCAGGGACTGCTGCATGAGGGCAGATGTTAAATGAGGAACCTTTGTCGGTGGTTGAGGTTGAGGTGGTTTATGAGGAGATGCACCACTGGATGAGGATGCTGAGGAGGGGAATGAGCGAGGTGGGAGGACAGGTGGAGCTTTACGAGGCGGGAGAGGAGGCAACCTGCGCTCAGGCGAGGGGCTCGATCTGGTTACAATTGTAGCAGTGCGGTTAACAAATGGGTTCGATGCGTGATGAACAGGAGCAGGTGGGGGCGTTGAAACTGGCATTGGGTGCGGCTTTGCGGGAACTATGGTGGGGGAGGAGACGGTGCCAGTGCGGAGATCGGGGTGGATAGGAGGTTGAGGAAGATCATTCGAGGGGAGGAACGGATTAGTGCTGGTGTCAGACGTCGGGGCATCAAAGACGGTGCCTGCAGAGGCTTGGCGTCGTCGCGGAGGAGCTGGAAAAGATCGGGTTGGGCGGTCATTTACGGGTCGTGTCGGTGACGTAGGTTCATGGTGCGAAGGGTTTGGATGGACTGGGAACTGATTGTAAGCGCAATGCTAAAAGGATGGGCGAGGTCACTGGGGTGGCACGAAACACCACACAATCCAGTCACACGGGCAAAAAAGCACGGCCTGCTCGAAACAAGCAAGGATTCGCAGTTTGGACTGCTCACTCGCGACAGGACACGCCGATGCAGAGCACGACAGTCACGAGTTCCGATGACGGCCCGAAAAGTAAACCAGTTGGTGTGATTTTCGACAAGACACTGGGCACAATGAAGAAGACAGGTGAGCACGAACCTTGTTTGAAGACGAGGTTTCTGTCTAACTCTGCTCCGCCGCGAACATGTAAGACAAGACGAAGGATGGCAAAGAACTGGCCCCTGCAAAGGGTCGCGTCGTGTCCCGGACTTGCGGGAAAAAGGCGCAGGATCTAGCTCGAGGTGGTGAGAAGAGAGTTAGGTGAGAGCGAGAGAGAGACACACTTGGTCGAGATCGGACACGGGAAGGTCAGGGTAGCGGCCGCGAAGCCAGGCACGGGCCTCTCGTATGGAGACGATAAGTTTCTCGAAATCATCGTCGGATTTGAGCGGGGGATCGGGGGCGACAAGGTCTGCAAAGGAGGAGGTGAAGAGGGTATATTCATCATCATTTAGAGCTGATACATGGAGAGATAGAGAACGCATATGTGTGATGGGAGAAGCGGAGGGGAGGACGGAAGCAAAAACAGGAGGTGAGGCACGTTGGAGCGCGTGTGGCTCGTCACTGCGGTCTATGACACATCAATTTACCGTATTGGTACTACCGTAAAACTCGGACATGAAAAGCGTGAGCGTGTCCTTTGCAATCGAAATCAGAACATGACATATAAGTGTGTAGGAGGTGACCCAAGAATTTGGGGGACGGTTACAATTACATGAATTAAACGAACCAATTACCAAGCCAATAAAAAAACAACTACCGATCCTCATGTTCAATTTCGTCAAGTGCAGCTGCCATTTCCTCCTTTGATGTGGCCGCAATCGTTTCCTGAGCATACACAGCGACAGTTCCGCCACTCGCCCGCAGTGCTTGCTGCGCTAGCTGCGCGCTGGCCCAATTAAGGTAACCGGCCTTACCGACCTCCCATTGTCGTTTACCAGGCTCGAGTCCAGGAATGTGCATGTCCGCATTCGTGAGGTGAGGATGGGGCGGTAGCACAGAGACCGTGGCATGGAGCTCGTCCGTGTCCTTGGCTAGCGCGCGGAGCGTTTGCAGTTGTTCGGGCTGCATAAAGGAAAGGCGGTCCAGACGCATCTGTGCTTGTTTTGTGTGCCGTCTCGAGGTTCGTGCTGCTTTCGTCAGCAGTCGTTTTAAATGCTTTTGCTGCGAGACAAAATAAACAAAGAAACAAATGACACGCGAGTGGGAGCAACGTTACATTTTCGATTTTTCGTCGTAGCTCATCAATCTCTGCGAGCAACTCTGCCTCCTTCTCTGGTGGTTGATGATCGAGGTCGAGGCAGGCCTGGTGGGGCACGACGAGCGGGAGATCGGGGGGCGTCACAGCAAATATGTTGCGGAGGGACCAAGCTTCAAAAAAATCAAACGCAATATCGGTATGGAACTCAAGGAGGGTCTGGAAAGAGACCAGCCCTTGCTCAAGCTCCTTGTCTGCCTCGTCTGCCCATTCGGGCTCGCGCTCGAGACGCGTCTCGGCCCAGCGATTAAGAAAGTCTTCCATCGCGTCTACCGCGCGCCCAACACCATCGTTGGCAATGTTGATCGTGTCATCGAGAAGGAAATGTGGGGAGAAAGAAAGAATCTCTGGGATAAGAACAGTGGGCGTTGATTTCGATACGCGACGTTGACTTTGTTGAGGCAAAGCCATGGAAGAGTCGTACACAGATTACATAAGCGATAGAACAACTACTTAAATTAGACATGCCACAAAATGGATTAAACATATTTATGTTAATCACCAGTAAAATGCCTATCGTTTGGAGATGGGAGATGTAACAGAGTACGTGAAGACGTATCCGTCGTTGGAACATGGCAGATCGAGTAGCGATGGCCGCAGCCTTGAGCGTGTCTTACGGTAGGGGGAAGTGGAAGCGGTGGCAGCAGTTGGGCCATTAATGGGTAGGGAACCAGAGGGGCTAGACATCTCTGCACATGCGTTTGTCGCAGCTGGGTGAAGAGGGCCGATGAGCTCTTTAAGCAATTTCAGTAATTGCCTAGCATTTCTGCTAGCCCTCTGACGATTGGTTCGAACGCTCATAGATCCTGTCGGGTAGCTTATTAAATTCATTCTGCAGCCCCTGGGCAGCATGTTTGAGTTCGGGTTGTTTGACGAGCGCAACGTAAAGAGGATGAAGGGCGTTGTCGAATGGCTCCAGGTAACGAGATTTTGAGGCTCTTCTACCTTCAAATGTCGCGTGAGGATTTGCTTATCCGGAAGTCGACTTGTGATCACGGGGGTCATACATTGCGCTCCGATAGTTACACCCACCGTAATTCGGTTTAGATAATCGTTCTGCGATGATTCATGATTCTGCCGATTGAGATATCAATGAAAAACCGGCCGCGACTTCCCTCGTGTGGTTCGATGCTATGGGGCGCAGAATCTTTTTAATGGCATGTGGGAGGTAGTAGAGGGCTTCGAGGCAGACCATCGTAAGATGTTGTCGTACGGGGTCTGGAAGGTGTTTAGCGTCATGCAACAATTCGGGTTTTGAAGCAAGAATGAGTAGGAGGACAATGTGGCGATAAAGGCTTGTGGAACGGGAAAACCCAGGAATTCCGGCGGCAAACTTCACCAGTTCGCCCTCTTCGTCGAGCTGATCGAGTGTCCAGCCCAGAGCTCGGGCATCGAGATGGTTTTCCGCTCTCTTGGGTGCGTCATGAACAGCTTTGGTCCAATCCTGGACAAAAAGCCTTCTATATGATAGGACTTTCACACGAAGTGAGGGTATCGTCCAGCTGCTCGAATATTTTCCTAGAAAATCCATTACTAGTATGCGATTGACGGTGCTGACAATAGCCAGGGCTATCTTTCGATGGATATACCAAGCGGGCGCCGAGAAGGTGACGTGTAGGGAGTGTCGTGGGATATGACTGGCATCATCGTGATGGCGGCGTACACAGCGGAGCAGACGGCCGTCGACGCGAGGACGACGTACGCGACGGTGTGGTGGATTGTGAAGAGGGACACGACGAGGCCTGCCAGGAAGAGGAAAACCGAGATGTGAAGAAGGGCCGGGATTGCCTCAACGGCAACGGACGCACGAAATTAAAGCGGGTCACACCCTCGACAAAGTAAGAGCGGATGCGGGCATGCTCGTAGATCGTGAGGTGAGGTTGCGTCAATTGGAGGTATCTGCGGGCCCAGCGTTGCGAGTAGAGAGGAAGAATGAGATTCTATGATGAGGCTCAGAAACGGGTGAGTCTACCCAGACCGCAGAGGCTGGGGGTGCTGATATAGAAGGACGATGACGTTTCTCGCCGAGTCTGGTAACAAGGATTTGTAGCTGTTGATCACTAACGCGGCGAGTGCAGTAGCAAATAGTTTCGTCTGCAATAAAGATGATACGGTAGTTATTGGTCAGCGTCTTGTTCATAAACGACGAGAAGATGAAAAGCCCAAAAAGAAGACGTGTGCATACAAAAAGGAGAGTCCCGTCCGCGCTCGCCTCCCATGATTCAGCGCTATTCAGCTTGCTCCGTGTCGTGCTTGTCTGCATACGATAAATATTGGGAAAATAGGGCGCTCGAGGTGTCGGTAAATGATTCGAACTCGGACGTCACCTCCCCAGGCAAAACATAGCTATCTATGTTAGACTGTTCCACACCTCTCACAAGGCTACCAGAGAGTTGTCAGTTACCAGTCACCATTGGCAAAATGCCACGATAGCCCCGCGCCTTACCAGGGATTTCGGGGTATTGAAAAGGATTCGGAGTGGGTTTTTTGTTGCAGTAGGCATGTAAGGGAGAGTTGCTGGCCATCCTTAGCACGTTGATGCAATGTACCGATATGATCTGGACATGATATGGCTCAAGTTGAGCGTTAAATGGCAAAGTGCATCGCTTGGCTGATCACATCGTTCTCTTTAGGGTGGTTGTTATGCAACACGACGTCGACGGACGTTCGCGGTTGGTTCAAATCCGACTCAAGAGTCGCTGACGTATATTTTAAGCACGACCGCCGGGCCGGGCCGAGACTCACGACCCTTAACTTGAGACGTCGAGGAGCGACGATCCAGCCAATCATAAAAAGGACCTTGTTCAATAATTACAGTAGAACACACATTGTTCGAGCATAACAAAAAAAAATCAAAACAGAATTAGACGTTTCACC
>QLOU01000536.1:0-30573 GCA_003313715.1 Russula abietina
TTCGGGGCGACTCCCCTGCATTTGGCCTCGGAAAGCGGAAGATTAGACATTGGGCGATGTCTACTTGATCGTGGTGCAGATATCAATGCTCGAGATAAGAAATATTGGACTCCACTGTTTGATGCGACATTCGAAGGACAAGTCGAGTTTGCACGAATGCTACTTGAAAGCGGAGCAGTAATCGATGCCCGGGATAACCGTGGCAGGACTTCACTGCACAAGGCAGTTGAAAGGGGTAAGATCCAGGTCGCGCGATTGTTGCTGGAGCATGGCGCAGATGTCAGCGCGCGCGACAAATCAGGCAAGACCCCCTCCCAGGTCACTACCCAACAGGAGATTTTAGAACTACTTTCTGAGTACGGTTCCTAGTCTGTAAAGTTGTATCTACTTGAGTTGTTCGTTCTGTGATGTACTTACAATACAGGAGACCGTGTACTTTATTCTATCGAACAACGTATTTACGCCCGTGTTGGCAGCATTCATACCATTACAGTACCGTACATCATTCGTTTAAACGTACGTCTAGCGCGGCAGTGACACACGCACCCCTACTCCTCTCCCCTGGATCACAGTTACCATCCCTTACCGTTACACCTTTCCTTCACCTCCTGCTCTCACTTGTCCCTCCTTTGCCTCTCCCCAGGACCGTGGAGGACACAAATTGGCAGGTCTCTCTCGGAGGGTGTCGGCTATGAGCAGTTTGGTAAGAGCAAAAGCTTTCCATGGTGTGAGGAGGGAATAGGGAAGGGTGTAATGCCCGGATTGTGGGACAACTAGTCGACGTCCGACGTCCGTCCATCATGAGCCCACAAGGCTGCTGCTGCTGCCCCTTCTACTTCACGGGATAATGATTGGCTCAGCGCCAACCTGCGCGTTAGTCATACAAAAATCTGAACCTTCAGCTACAGGAGGATAGGTCTCCACAGCGCCGCTAAAATTCTCTCGACTTCTTTTTGGTTCCGTGGGTAAGAAACTGTAAACTGTAGTGGGGAGATGTATGTATTTTATTTGTTCAGTAGTTCCCAAGAAAAAGGAGAGATTCCGATTCCTGTCACGTTTGTCATTTGCTTTCAAAAAAGTCAGCTTTCTGTGCATCTTGATGAGGGCCGCAGGTCGCGGGCTTTACCAACGCCAATGGACTTGGTCATAAATATAACATTTATTACAACTGAACTTCATCGGCTCGCGGTCGGCAGGGAACAGTAAGGTGATTTGCACGTAGCTATATAACGTACCATCGAATGTCTATGCTGAACAGAATGATGAATACCGAAACGAAATATTACGATGCCTGTGACGGTGCCCGTCGGGCGAGGGCCCTCAACACCCTTTCCTTAAACCTTCTAGGGTCATCCGATCTGAAGGATTCAAACTGTTGCGTGGCTTGGTCGATATGTGGGCCTGTCTGTCCCTCGAAAATGTTGTCAAGTAACAACACGAACTGGTCGACGATATAAGCAGGGTATTTGCCACGAAACTCCTCGCGACGAGAAATGGCGATATCGAGAAGAAGTTTTTGTGTCCCAAGTGAGCGTTTGTGCTCGCTCCAGTCCGAAGTAATGACCTGAAACGTGCCGGTGTATAGTGTAGAGTGGGATTCCTCCGATGAAGACGTGGATGACATTTGCGAGAGGGCAAGGAAGAAAAGCTCGACTGTGAAGCCAAGCCCGCCTCCATCATGTAGATCCTGCAGACGCCAAAACTGTCGCTGCATGACATCTCCATGCCAACTGGAAAGGGGAGCTAATGCTCTTGAGAGTCTGCCCTGGGCATATAAATTGCAGTTTACGACGATCACGGGACAGTTGGACAGAACGGCTGAAGGGGATAGCCGTTCGATAGTGTTCAAAGTCGTCGAGAACGCCGGGAATCTGAGAAATGATATGATGAGAATTGAAGTTGATGGCATCTTGCAGGTCAAATATCCCCGAATCTACCCATTCAAGGCGGTTGGCTTCGATGTTGATTTGCTCCAGCTCAGAGATCTGAGATTCGTGCCCACGGAGTATTTCTTTTACTTCTTCTGTCAGGTCTTCTGTCCTGCGCAGCGCGTTGTATATCCGATCTAGACATTCGTTTGCTTTCTTAAGGGTATCGTTGATCTTCTGAGCATCTGTCAGGGTGTCATTGTTACCAGTGTCATCCGCCCTTGCAAACCATTTCATTGCCCGCGTCACACGGTCGCGCACACGGTCGTCTTCCAGTATCGGTCGAATGGCCACCAATGATAGGCAGGTCCAGCGTATCACGAACAACTGGTCCGTTCCTGCCAACGACAGCTCCCGTATCTTTTCAAAACTGCCGATATCTCCCTCCAACCAACTTCGAAATGCCTCCAAACCAGGCAAGTTTGGCGTTGGCACAGCATACCAGTGATGCAGTGGCCTCGATACAGGCACGCGTACGCTTTCGCCACAAACCATCGTCGTTTACAAAAAGTTTATGGTTCTTGCACATCTCTACAGAGCGGGCGACACGTGTGCTGAGTTCGTGCATGACATTCTCGCCTTGGATATGCGCAGTGGTAGAGTGCGGATGAACATCAGGTGGATGTGGTACAGGTAAGTGTGTCGTTTCATGGATAGGGAGATGAAGGGGAGCGGGTTTCCTAACCAGGTGGGTGATTGGCCTAAGGACGCTGCAGATGCTCCAAGTGGATGACGGTGGGTGAGAAGTTGTATCCCTGTGTGATCTCGCAACAGGTCCATCCTGGCTTTGTTCCTCGCCCTCGTGGTGTTTGCCCACCCTCTTCCAGACTTCCGTGCCCCAGTCCGTGTTAAATGAGCCGGGTATAGCCAACAAAAGCCTTTCCATTTCCGCGTCCTCTGTCAGATTGTTGATTAGCCATCGAATCGCCCGTTCATCTCTGTCCTTGCGGGCCTCTGTCTCTTCCATTGCAAGCTCCATCTGTCCCTTTGCCATGTTTGTGCTCACTGGTTTCATTTCTCCATTAGATCCACGGTCCTTGAATATCCGGCCACGTGACTTCTGGAACAAATACCAGCAAATACCAGAAAATGAATTCTGGTAGGGCGATTGCGGATATATAATGGGTGCAAATATCGTGAAGATGTACAGCAGGCCGCTGATACTGATGGGAACAAGGGTACCTAGAGCCACTTGTATGTTGATTTCCAGTAGCCAGTCGACAAGGCCTGCGAAAAATAGGAATAAAGAGATGTGGAGAGCTCCAGGGACGGCCTCGGCCACCATCGGCATGTACCATCCTTCGCATCCTTCATACAGGTACTGTCGAAGTCGGGCACTCTTCAGAGGATCGCCGTACCGTCGGAAGACACGCATGTAATCGCGAACCCATCGCTGAACGAGGATCGCCAGGAATGCGGCAAGAAGACTAAACGCGAGGGACGTGAACCAGAAAACATTTATGCGGACGACAAATGGGTTTGGAGCTGACACAGAGCTTTCTGGTGACGAAGGGGGAATGGGAGGAGGGGCTTGTGGGGCGATGTGGGATAGTTGCACATTGATCTGTGAGAGGACGTCCAAAATCTGCCCAAGGGTAAGTGCCGTGAGATTTTCTGAAGAATTCTGAGACAAGGTTTGTTCGCTATTGATTACAAATGCAGTGAGGGCAGCGGAAAATAAACCGGCCTGTGAGGCCACGCATCAGCACGACCGAGTCCATTGAAGGAGTAGATAGGATATGAACACACAAATATAAGGGAGCCATCCATGTCGTATTTTAGAGTATTGATCCGGGCGTCGTCGTGACTCTGGGCTTCATTTCTGAAGAGAGTCCAGAGCGCATTGGAACTACCATCAAAATCCCCCACCATGCGTGGTTCTTCAGGTTTTTGTTCAGATGCAGAGCCTGAAGGTGGTGTTGCAAGGACAGGGCCAACAGTGAGATGATTAGCCGTGACTGATTTGTCTGCGTCAGGTAAATGATGTCTCTGTAATTGTGAAGAAATACGCACGAATTTGTGCCACTGCCCGACTTGGACGTTGTCCCGCTCGTGCTGGCCGGTCATGGCCGACATCTTGGCCAGTAGACACCTGCAAGGCTGGACTTCCGACATTGCTCGTGCGAGACTGAAGGGTAACCATGCTGTACGTCTCGCCTCCTCTCACCTCTTCCTCGCAGGCCGTTAGTACTCCTGACAGAAAATGTAGGGGTGAGAAAGAAAAACGCACGGGTGCGTGGCGCGACCTGGGCAACTTGCTGAGCCTTGACACCGGTATCAGAGCCCATGATGTAAGGTTCGGTGGCAACTAGTAATAAGTGCGGGGACGGAAAACTTCAAGCTGGTGTATGGAGGATGGACACCGTAGGGAGAAGTGAGCGAGATGGTCGACAGGCAGCATCCAGCCTAGCGCGCATTCACGCCTTTCATTAATTCTCGGTCTGATTGACAGCAATTTCCTTAACGGGAATAAAGGCCGGAGGGCAGGGCGAAAATATGAGACCTGCTGGCTGCTCTACCTCCGTGAGAGCATCCCTGAAGCTGAGAACTTGTCGATTAATGGTTTTCTGGGCTTCCTGGTGGAGTGGAGGAAGAGTAGGACCCTAAGCGAGTGACTGGGGGACATGAGCGAGGGGGGAGCGAGGGGGGACCACGCATGCCGCAACCGCAACCACCGGCTACAGTCTTCCCCCGGTCCTTCGGTAACAACTTTGAAATTGGCCCACAGTGGCTTCGTCTTGCTGTTTTTTGACTCGGAAAAATTATATATGGCATCCATAGGTTCTCTAGTTTATTTCTATGCGATAATATGAGACAGTGTAAGGGGTGATTGTGTTGTAGAAAACAAAATGTGAGGATGGCTCAAAACATGGTAAACCCGCTCCTTCGTTAGCGTGACTGGGCTGTGACATGCTCGCTTGTCCCACTAAATGGGAACCGCGCCGTGACAGACTGACGGTAGAGTTTGTCACGCTACTCACGCACTTACAGTGCACTCAACAAGAATGTCTCTCAATCACACACCATTGGTCCTAGCATCATGAAATTGTATATTTGAGCATATTAGAAGCTATATTGAGTTGTAAGATAGAAATTGGGATGATATATGCTTTGAAAGCGATAAGGGACAGCAAATAAAAGTTGAGACGCGTCTATCTAGACACCTTTCACACCAAGACATGCACGTTTTTGACCAAGCACATCACCAAATCACACCAAAATCTGGAAAACGATGCCAATTATCCTCAAGATTGTTCATGAATATTGCCAAGATTTGTGGTATTTTTTATTATATATTTTAGGCCAGATTACCGAAGGAGCAGGCGTTACCGGAGGACCGGGGGAAGACTGTATTTCGTACCGGTTTTCGTCCCGATTCGTAGTTGTCTTTTTCCTATTCGGACTGTTGAAAGGAGGAAATTTCGCACGGTTGTTTACTGGACATGGTGTCAACGTGTCAACATGTCAACGTCAACACGCACGACAATTCTTGCGACAATTAGTAATTCAGGCCAGACCCAGTTATGAGGCTGAGTACACGACGAAGTAACTTAGGAGATTTTAGAAACTACAGTATGGTTCCGAGTTTGTAAAGTAGTATCTGCTTGTTGGTTCCTTACAATACAGGGAGATTGTGTGATACTTTGTGCCATGGTACGACGTTGCGTGCAGTAAGTATAGATGTAAAAGGACCAATCAGCATGCATATTCGCAACCTCGAATCAGACATCCTCTTTCGAGCTTTACTGTATGTGGGCGAGTAGTGCGATAAGCCTTACGAGGATGCGTTGCTGAGGCGAAATGCTGCGGTGTCGGTCTGAAATGTCGTCATTATGTGATGCCAGGCGGGCCCGGTTTCATCTTCATCCTTGTCACTCAGTACAGTACTGAGTACTTACACAGTAGTAGGCGGCTATTCATCGACGCTTCCTCTTCGTATCAATCACCAAACTATCCCTTTCCACGGGCCAGCCACATCATGTCCGCTGTCCCTTCCACGTCCACCTCCCATTCCAACTTTGCCTCCATTCTCGACACTGCTTTGGAAAAATACAAGCGTAAGACTAAGCAAGACCTCGCTAAGCATCCGCTCCTTCCAAGGCTTCAATCCTGTGATTCCCCCGAAGCTATCCTCACCGTCCTTCGCGAGCAAACCTTCGTGTTCGATCAATCCCAGAATAGCAGCGATGGGCTCACGAAATGGGTCGCCCCGACTGTAAATGTCTTGTACTCATTTTCCGCCACCCTTGCCGGGGTTGTTGGACTTGTGAATATCCCCATATTTCCTTACAGTATCATATTGACCAACATAATTTTTACTTTTCAGGCATTCCCACCAGCAAACATACTTTTTACGGGGATAGGCGTTCTTCTCCTGGTCCGTGTCTTTCGCCGCTCCCTTGCACCACCTAATTTGATAACTTACCTTACCACGATTTCCAGGCGACTAAAGATGTCCGCGCTAGCCGAGACCGATTTATCGACCTCTTTAATTGCATCGAAAGGTTCTTCCAACGTCTTGAGATCTACACTGGCATCACACCGACTACGGCTATGACGAACATAATCATTGATATTATGGTCGAGGTACTCGCCATCCTTGCGATCGCGACGAAGGAGGTGAAACGTGGGCGATTGAGTGAGTCGTCACTGCTGTGTAGATTTACGATTTTTGACTTGGCTGACATGTCGCTATAGAAAAGTATTTCAGGAAGTTAATAGGGAACACAGACATCGAGGACAGCCTGCAGAGGTTGGACAGGTTGACACAAGAAGAAGCACGGATGGCATCTGCGGAGTCGCTGAAGGTCGCTCACCATGTTGAGGCTAAGGTGATGGGGGTTGATGATAGAGTTATGGATGTGAAGGAGAAGGTAGAAGATGTCCAGGACGACGTGCAAGATGTTGGCCACAAAGTTCAAAATGTCGACAGGCGGGTACAGGACGTTCAAGGCGATGTGCACGATGTTGGTAACAACGTTCAAAATGTCGATTGGCGGGTTCAAGATGTCCAAGGCGATGTGCACGATATTGGCAACCAAGTTCAAGATGTTACCAACAGGGTACAAGACATTGGCAGCGATGTAAATGTCATTTCTTCTGAGGTCCGAGAGGTCAACCGTTCGTTATCCCCTTAACCTCTACTCGTCGTTCTGGGCGCTTAGACATTCACACAGGGAACCAGCTCAGAGATAATATTTTACGATGGCTTTCGCCGTCAGATCCATCCATCAATCATAACATTGCCTCCAAAGCTCATCACACCGGTACAGCCCAATGGTTTTTCCAAGGCAGGATATTTAATGAATGGAAATCCACCGGTTCATTGTTGTGGATACATGGAAAGCGTGTGTCACTCTTAACCGTTACTGTGTGTAGGCCGGACCCCTGATCGTCACTCGTCTTTGTAGCGGGATCGGGAAAAAGTATACTCTGGTTTGTCTTTCTTCAGTTCTTTCTACAGTACCTTCAAGTTGTTGAACTAACATCTCCATTTAGTTCTTCGATTATTCAAGACATTATGGCCTTGCGCGATGCTGGGACGGCCTCGATGGCCTACTTTTATTTCGACTTCAGGGATGTCGATAAACAAAGACTTTACAACCTGCTACCGTCCCTTCTCATCCAACTTGCTGCCTGGTCCGATCCCTGTTGTGACATACTCTCCCGGCTCTATTCTGCTTATGGTCGTGGAGCACAGAAGCCCAGCGATCGCACCATGGTGGAATGTCTCAAAGAAATGCTCATCATCGACGCACAAGGGCCTGCATATATTATCTTGGATGCCCTCGACGAGTGTCCGAAGACATCCACCATTCCACCACCGCGAGAAGAGGTCCTCGACTTTGTTGATGAGCTCGTTGGCCTTCACCTTCCAAATCTCCACATATGCGTTACGAGTCGACCTGAGCCCGACATTCAGGCTGTCCTCGAACCTTTAACTGCCCGCCCTGTGTCACTTCATGACGAAAGTGGTCAACAGGAGGATATTGCCAATTATGTCGCCTCTATTGTTGAGTCAGATCGAAGGACACGGAGATGGCGGAAAGAGGACAAGGATTTGGTTATTGGGACACTCACAGAAAAGGCAGATGGAATGTAAGTGCGTTGTTGTCTGCTCATTAACGGATGCTAACCTAGAGCATTTGATAGGTTTAGGTGGGCGTTCTGCCAATTGGAAATCCTACTCGACTGCCTCCCACCAAGTATTAAGCATACCCTAGAGGATTTACCCGACAGCCTGGACGAGACGTACGAGCGGATACTAAGGGAGATCAGGAAGCCGAATCAAAGACTTGCACATCGATTGATGCAATGTCTTGTAGTTGCTGTTCGCCCACTTCGAGTCAAGGAACTTGCAGAAATCCTGGCTTTTAACTTCGACACGGAAATGATCCCGAAGCTTAATTCAAGTTGGCGGTGGGAGGATCAAGAGAGGGCAGTGATGTTGGCGTGCTCGAGTTTGGTCACGATAGTCAAGGACGAGAATTCACGGATCGTTCAATTCTCGCATTTCTCCGTCAAAGAATTCTTGACTGCGGACCGACTTGTGGAGCCGATTCGAGATGTCTCGCGCTATCACATTGAACTGGAAGCGGCACAAACGATTCTTGCACAAGCATGCCTCGGCATTCTCCTCCGATTGGACGATCACGTTGACCGAGACACCATTAAAGACTTTCCGTTGGCTACATACGCAGCCGAGTACTGGCCCAGCCATGCTAAATTTGGGAGTGTATCGACACGGATCAAGGATGGGATGGAATGCCTTTTTGATGAAGACAGGCCACACTTTGCAACATGGCTTTGGATCTACGACGAAAGCTCCACTGTGCGTCCGGAGACACCTAAAGCGGTCCCCCTATATTACGCCGCAAGGCACGGATTTCGTGACTTGGCAGCACACCTCATCGCCGAGCATCCAGAGCATGTCAATGCTGAGATTTATGGGCGAGGCACCGTGATGCATGCTGCGGCGCGAGGAGGAAATACCGAGATTCTTCTATTACTACTTGAACACGATTTGGATGTCGATAGCCTGGGTCAGGCTGGCGAGACTTCCCTGCATTGGGCTTCCTGGCATGGAACACTCAACGCTGGGCAGTTTCTTCTTGAGCATGGTGCAGACATCAATGCTCGAGACAATAATGGTTGGACTGTACTGTCCAGCGCAGTATGCGTAGGACACGTCGAGTTTGCTCAAATGCTACTTGAACGCGGGGCAGTGATTGATGCCCGGGATAACGCTGGCAGTACTTCACTGCACGATGCGGTAGAAAGGGGTAATATCAAAGTCGCGCGATTGTTGCTGGAGCATGGTGCGGATGTCAACGGGCGCGATGGATTAGGAAAGACCCCTTCCCAGCTCACGATGGAGCAGGAGATTCTAGAACTACTTTCCAAGTATGGCGCCGAGTCTGTAAAGTAGTCGTACTTACAATTAATATAGGAGGGGAGAACGTGTGATACTTTAGCTTTGCCCTATGGCACAACGTTACGTGCAGTAAGTATAGATACACTACTCTAGTTCACATGAAAAAAAGGACCAGCAATCAGTATATCTAACAACACGGTCCCAACGCTCGCAACCCCGAAACGGATGATCGAATGTGCGACTGCAGTCGTGAGGCTGCAACTTTGAGCTTCAGGCGGACGGCCTTATGCATTATATTATCACTGACGGCGGTAGCAGCAGTATGCTGGGCCGGAATGTAGGTCATGTTGAGTGTAGCGTGTAGCAAGTCGAGGCCATAAGCCCACATACTAGTCCGCTTCGTCCGTCCCTGCGTCCAGTGGGACGAGTCTTACCTAGCTTGCCTCACGAACACGAACACGAACACGAACCAAAACGCCACTACTGGCACCGGAAGCGGCACCTCCGACGCCTACCCTCTCCCGTGACTATTATCCATTCGCCCACCAGACACCCAATCACCGCCCGCCGTAGACATCGTACAGTATTGCAAAACAACTGCCATCCGATTACTTGAACGCTTTGCACAGGACACATCGCAGTCGGCGCGTGAATGTGAGCTGGGCACGCATCGCTCATGTTGTTGATGAGACGGAATCGGATAAAGCAGCGGCGCTTGCGGACGCTATCGTTTGTGCGGTCGGCGCGGAACATGCGGACAAACTCGGTGAGTACTAGTGAGCTTTTTCTTTCATATTTCCTCCTTTTTCTGGTTTGTGTGTATACGCGGCATGATGGTGGGTGGTCTCCGCGGGAGAAGACGAAGTGCAAATGAGGGTATATTGTCTAGCATCTTGCATACGCTAGCCCCGCGTCTGAGTCACCAACTCCCCCCTCTACCACTCCCCACAAAAGGTTGCTAATCACTTCTTGGTTTCTCTTGCAGCGCTTCTCTCCACCGAACCTCCTTCGTTACGTCTCCAGCAAGTCACACATGTGTCGACGAAGCAGCTTCCATTGCCGAAATTAGCACGAAGGTCACTACGGTTGTAGACGAATCCTTCTCGAAGCAATAAAAGACGGTTTTTCTGTGACAACAACTCGCTGCCATCAACCCTGAGCTGCAACGCCTCGAGCCGGCGAAGGCAAATACCGACCGACCTGCACGGTAGGGGGGGTATTGCTGAGGATGGGGACCTTGATGTACTCGTTCGTCGAGTCGACGGGCTTCCCGCAGAAACTGAAGTTCGCCGCATTGCTTCGACAGAGGCACGCCGATTGGGGCGGATTCCTCCCTAAAATGCGGAACATGGCGTTGCGAAGAACTACGTGCGTACTTCCTTTTCCCCCCTTATCCATGCTTGTCTCACACTACGCCCAGCTCGAATGGCTTACCGCTCTGCCTTAGACCCCACACCACCTGGTTCCGATACCCTTACGAGGTTGGACTTATTCCCCAAAGCAAAGTCGCAACTCGATGCGGACCACTTTGGCCTCGATAAAGTCAAGCAATGACTAACAGAGTGCCTCGCTGTTGTCCGTCTCCATGCGTTGATTGTGCAAGAGGCGGAGATTGAACAGGTCAATGCGCAGGAAGTTGTCCTCAAAGACGCCATCGAGGACCACAAGGATAAGGATAACGCATCGGAGGCCCTTGCTAGGGCAGGAGAGACGCTGTCGCTGTCACCAACACCGATAGAAGGACCAGCACCGTGTAAAGTGACCAAAACCATCTATTGTTGTGCGTGTCGCGTGTCTCATCCAACCCTTACTGCGCGATGAATGTCATGATAGACGTGAAAGTTGCAGGTTCGTTGGACCACTGGGAACTGGAAAGACGTTGTTAGGACAGTCAACCACTCGTGCGCTCGGACGACCTTTTCAACGGATCGCTATCGGTGGCTATCGTCGGATGTACAGTATGTTGCCAGTGGGCCTGGTTTGCTTGCTCAGGTACTGCGAAAGGCCGGTCGCATGGATCCCATAATCTTATTGTGAGTCTGATACAAACCTTGCCGTACATTGTCCGGGCTTTAAATAACGATAATAGAGATGAGACCGACAAAGTCGGGCAGTCAAACAATCACGGCGATCCTACCGCCGCATTACTCGTTCCAGAGCAAAGCGTCACAATTAATGTATGGCCCTTTCACGCGTGGTATCTCGACACGATCGCTTGAATTGATCCTGTGACGATGCAAATTAATTGACAGCATCTCTACACCAACGTCCTGATCGATTTATCGCAGGTTCTCTTGATCTGTACGGCTAATATACTTGATACGATCGTACCACCACTTCTCAGATCGTTGCGAGGTGATTCAGCTTTCCCGCTATACGTATGATGAGAAGTTACACATCGCATGGCGCTTTCTCCTCCCGGAACAACTTGCGCAACATGGGCTGTCTGACGCTCATGTTCAAGTGACAGAGCCCCGCTGTTCTCTATCGTCACACAATACACCCGCGAGGCAGGCGTGTACGCGCTGGAGCGTGCGATTGGTGGGGTCGAGAACGGATGAGCTTGAGAAGATCTTAGTCCGTGACGAAACGCGGCGTCGTTTGGGGCCTGCTTGTGACTGGCATGAGGTAAGCTCATGCCCATTGAGAGTTATCGCGACACTTTGGAATGGAAATCTTAAGCTTACCGGTTCGCAATTCGCTTGACGATGTGCGTTCTCTGGCATCACATGGAACTAGCGACCCAGATATGTTGATATCTGTCTAGGTTATTAAAGAGAGCGCAGAGCTCGCGCTTAATCGGGTCAAGACACATATGATCTGTCAATGTGCAGCGGGACATAGAAGTTCGGTGACCCGATTGATGCCGAGAACATGATGATTATTCGCGCAAGACCCAGATATCACAGTTCGGCCCAAAGCCGCATTTCTCCTTAACAGTCTTCTCCTCCAATCTGCCCCAGTTGCAACGACCCCGCCGAGTCGTGAAGCAACCGTGCATCCCGATTCTCATGCGTCGATACTAGCCGATCCTATGTCAGCTTAAACTGGGCCAGACACGCTGCGCGCCATACGTGCACAGTTTGTCGTACCAATATGGCATCGCCTTACGCGATGATCCGATGTCCGGAGTTGCCTCATAAGGCTTCATGTCACTATGTTCCCGCCTGCACGGGAAATGCCCGAAACTTCGACCGATTTGGTGATGGATGTGCCCTACTTGGTATACGAACTCATGGGCGGACACCTGTGAAGGGAGGCAACAAATGAACTAGTCAACTATATGCTGCTGGCTGATGTCTACACCCTCTTAATCTACTTTATTCCTTCCCACTCACAGGTCATGTCCGCTGTCCCTTCCACGTCCACCTCCCATTCCAACTTTGCCTCCGTTCTCGACACTGCTTTGGAAAAATACAAGCGTAAGACTAAGCAAGACCTCGCTAAGCATCCGCTCCTTCCAAGGCTTCAATCCTGTGATTCTCCCGAAGCTATTCTTACCGTCCTTCGGGACCAAACCCCCGAGTTCTATCAATCCCAGAATAGCGACGATGGGCTTACGAAATGGGTTGCCCCGACTGTGAATGTCTTGTACTCATTTTCCTCCACCCTTGCCGGGGTTGTTGGAATTGTGAATATCCCCATGTTTCCTTACAGTATCATATTGACCAACATAATTTTTACTTTTCAGGCATTCCCACCAGCAAACATACTTTTTACGGGGATTGGCGTCCTTCTCCTGGTTTGTGTCTTTCCCCGTTCCCTTGCACCTCCTAATTTAATACCGTGACTCTCAGGCGACTAAAGATGTCCGCGCTAGCCGACACAAGTTTATCGACCTCTTTAACCGCATCGAAAGATTCTTCCAACGGCTTGAGATCTACACTGGCATCACACCGACTACGGCTATGACGAACATAATCATTGATATTATGGTCGAGGTACTCGCCATCCTTGCGATCGCGACGAAGGAGGTGAAACGTGGGCGATTGAGTGAGTTGTCAATGCTGTCTAGATTTATGATTTTTCACTTGACTGACACGTCGGCGTAGAAAAGTATTTCAGGAAGTTAATAGGGAAGACAGACATCGAGGACAGCCTGCAGAGGTTGGACAGGTTGACCCAAGAAGAGGCACGGATGGCATCTGCGGAGTCGCTGAAGGTCGCTCACCATGTCGAAGCTAAGGTGATGGGGGTCGATGATAGAGTTAGGGATATGGAGGAGAAGGTGGAAGATGTCCAGGGCGACGTGCAAGATGTTGGCAACAAGGTTCAAAGTGTCGACAGGCGGGTACAAGATGTCCAAGGCGATGTGCACGGTGTTGGCAATAAGGTTCAAGACGTCGATAACAGGGTACAAGACATTGGCAGCGATGTAAATGTCATTTCTTGTGAGGTCCGAGAGGTGAACCGTTCGTTATTCCTTTAATTGCTACTCGTCGTTCTGGGCGCTCAAACACAAACATAACACAGGGAATCGGCTCAGAGATAGTCTTTTACTATGGCTTTCGCCGTCAGATCCATCCATCAATCATAACATCGCTTCCAAAGCTCATCACACGGGTACAGCTCAGTGGTTTTTCCAAGGCAGGATATTTAATGAATGGAAATCTACTGGTTCATTGTTGTGGATACATGGAAAACGTGTGTCACACTTAATTCTTACTGTGTGTAGGCCAGACCCCTGATCATTTCTCGATTGTATAGCGGGATCAGGCAAAAGTATACTCTGGTTCGTCTTTCTTCGGTTATCTCTACCTTCAATTTGTTGAACTAACATTTCTATTTAGTTCTTCTATTATTCAAGACATCATGGCCTTGCGCGATGCTGGGACTGCCTTGATGGCCTACTTTTTTTTCGACTTTAGGGATGTCGATAAACAAAGGCTTCACAACCTGCTACCGTCCATTCTCATCCAACTTGCTGCTTGGTCCGATCCATGTTGTGACATACTCTCCCGGCTCTATTCTGCATATGGTCGTGGAGCACAGAAACCCAGCGATCGCGCCATGGTAGAATGCCTCAAAGAAATGCTCACCCTGAATGCGCTAGGGCCTACATACATTATCCTGGATGCCCTCGACGAGTCTCCGAAGACATCCACCATCCCGCCACCACGAGAAGAGGTCCTTGACTTTGTCTATGAACTCGTTGGCCTTCACCTTCCAAGTCTCCACATATGTGTTACGAGTCGACCTGAGCCCGACATTCAGGCTGTCCTCGAACCTTTAACTGCCCGCCCTGTGTCTCTTCATGACGAACGTGGACAACAAGAGGATATTGCCAATTATGTAGCCTCCATTGTTGAATCAGATCGAAGGACACGAAGATGGCGGAAAGAGGACAAGGATTTGGTTATTGGGTTACTCTCGGAAAAAGCTGATGGAATGTAAGGGCGTCGTTATCTGCTTATTAGCGAATCCTAACCGAGAACATTTGATAGGTTTAGGTGGGCGTTCTGCCAATTGGAAATCTTACTCGACTGCCTCCCACCAAGTATAAAGCATACCCTAGAGGAGTTACCCGACAGCCTGGATGAGACTTACGAACGGATACTAAGGGAGATCAGGAAGCCGAATCAAAGACTTGCACATCGATTGATGCAATGTCTTGTAGCTGCTGTTCGCCCACTTCGAGTCAAGGAACTTGCAGAGGTCCTGGCTTTTAACTTCGACGCGGAAGGGATTCCGGAGCTGAATTCAAATTGGCGGTGGGAGGATCAAGAGAGGGCAGTAATGTTGGCGTGCTCGAGTTTGGTCACGATAGTCATTGACGGGGATTCACGGATTGTTCAATTCTCTCATTTCTCCGTCAAGGAATTCTTGACTGCGGACCGACTTGCGGAGCCTATTCGAGATGTCTCGTGTTATCACATTGAACTCGAGGCGGCACACACGATCCTCGCACAAGCATGCCTCGGCGTTCTCCTCCGATTGGACGATCACGTTGACCGAGACACCATCAAAGACTTTCCATTGGCTCGATACGCTGCTGAGTACTGGCCCAGGCATGCCAAATTTGGGAGTGTATCTACACGGATCAAGGATGGGATGGAATGTCTTTTTGACGAAGACAAGCCACACTTTGCAACGTGGCTCTGGATTTACGACGGATTTTATGGTGAACATATGTCCACTATGCGTCCGGAGAAACCTGGAGCCGTCCCCCTATATCACGCCGCAAGGCTCGGATTTCGTGACTTGGCAGTACACCTCATCGCCGAGCATCCAGAGCATGTGAATGCCAAGTCCGATGAGGGAGAGGTCGTGATGCATGCTGCGGCGGTAGGAGGAAATACCGAGATTCTTTCATTACTACTTGAACACGACGTGGATATCGAAAGCCCGGGTGAGGTCGGCGAGACTTCTATGCATTGGGCTGCCTGCGGTGGAACACTCAGTGCTGGGCATTTTCTTCTTGATCGCGGTGCAAATATCGATGCTCAAAACGATGGTGGTTTGACCCCACTGTTCGACGCGGCACGCCGAGGACAGGTCGAGTTTGTTCAGATGCTGCTTGAACGCGGGGCAGTGGTTGATGCCAGGAATAACCGTGGCAGAACTTCACTGCACGATGCAGTAGAGTTTGGGAATATCAAAGTCGCGCGATTGTTGTTGGAGCACGGTGCGGATGTCAACGCGCGCGACAAATCAGATAATACCCCTTCCCAGTGCACGACGAAGCAGGAGATTCTAGAACTACTTTCTGAGTATGGTTCCGAGTCTGTAAAGTAGTAGGCTATCTGCTTGTTGGTGTACTTACAATACAGGGGAGACCGTGTATTACATTAATTGCATTTATCGGCTTACGTACGACGACCATAGGCTGAGTGCACGGAACAAACAAGTACAAACCCTCCAACTGTTGTGGTCTATTTGTGCCGACCACAAAAATACTCATTACTACTGTAGTGCAAAAGTCATTCAATCGCTCCGTCGTTCGAGATTCTCGCCGCCTTTCTTTTAATACACATCATTGTCTAAAAATTGGTTGTGCTCTATGGCTCTTTTTGCAGCTTTTTCGCGTTGCCCGTTTCTCCCTGTTCTTTCTCATGCCCCTATTTGGTTGTGCCCGATCGTACCCCTATTGTCCGCCTACTACAGGTGCAGCTGGTTACACTTCCTACCCTACCTACATGCCGCTCGACCACGACGGCGGTGGTGCTCTAACCATTCGCCTGCCCCCTCGACATGCCTGCTCACTGTGCTGTCTTCCTTATCCCGTTCTTACGTCTTCCTTATCCCGTTCCTGCTCCTGTACCCGGTGCTGTTTCTGAACATCCCAACACTGCCCGCTGTTCCTGCCAATCACAAGAACTGTGTACTGCCTGTGCCACAATTAAAAAGAGGAAACACTTCCGCGAAGCCACTCACCGTCAACATCGTTTCAAAATGCGAGTGCATTCTGCTGCCTCTTCAATGTCCCTCATTGCTCGATGTCTTCTCTTCCTTCCTTTCCCCTGCCATTCACTCTACATCACCGAAAGCATCCCCTTCTATGGAGTTGCCTATATGAATGCTTTTTGTGTTACTACGACCAGTTCATTGACTATTTCCAGCCGCATCTTAAGACACTCAAACGGGACACTCTGACTGATAACCAGAAACCCACCAAGCGTTTAAGAACCGAGCAACAGGAGAATAATGAGGGAGTTCAGACCTCACACGCCTCTGAAGCCCTCGATCCGGACCAAACTGTTGTTAAACAACTCGGCTACAACGCGCCTGCCTCGGCGGTTGATGAAGATGCTCACTTCGACGACTTGGACTGGTACTTTGTTTCCACTGTACTAGACCGTCTGGGTTTCTGAGACACCCCAAAGAAAATCGTTGTGAAGCGGTAGATGAGAAGTAGAAGCGTCGTAAATAAGCTCCAACGTGTATACATGTAACTTCTTCCGTGAAATAAATTAGGGGCGAAGCGAGCCCCCGCAGGCTTTACCTGCGTCCATGTTATTGTTCTATGGTCGATCGAAGCGTAAATGCGTTGCTGAGGCAGATGTTGGAAAGAGGCGAAAGTGTCGAGCCATATGCGGCAGTGGCGGTCCCAACGGACAAAAAAAGTTAACGCCAGGAAGAAGTTGCATCTCCGTCTCCCCAGTCTCGACTCTCGTCCACACTCCATTCGCTCATTCCTCTTCCCACCCGCTTATACTTCTACCTCAGGCCTCTGAGACCTGAACGCTTAATTTCTCAATTGCACTCATCCGTCTATTTGATCCACCATTTGCTTACCCCGTCTTTTGCCGTCGTTCCATTCGTCCAGCACGATGGAACGACCTCCCTCACCTCACGAGTGGGGCGTCACCGCGTCACCCGTCCGTCACAGCTCGCGTAGCTCGCGCCATCCGTCTTTGCACCCATCACCTCCCTCCGGAGTCCCTCGCTGGCATGAGTTGCACCTGCATACGCCTCACCCACCAACACCAGCCCATCCGCAAACAACACCACTCCTGGTATTGGCACCTTGCGTGATCATTGTCTATTGATCACCAGACGCACAATCATCACCCGCCCTAGACGTCGTACAATGTTTCAAAGCAGCCGTCATCCGCTTACTAGAACGGTTCGCGCGGGACACGTCGCATTTGACGCGTAAATGTGGAGGTGGGCGTGCATCGCGTATATACGTGGCATGCTGGTGGGTGGTCTCCGCAAGCGCCGCTGGAGAAGGAGAAACACTTATGCGAGTATATTCAGTTGTCTGGCGTCTGTATACAGTGTGTCAGCCTTCCATCACTACTCCGCACAAATATAGAAATATAGGTTGCTAATCCCTACTCTGTTTCTCTTGTAGCCCTTCTCTCCAGCGAGTCCCCTCCGTTCGTCTCCAGCATGTCAAAAATGTATTGACGAACAGCTTTCTATTACCGAAGTTTGCACGAAGGTCGTATGGCTGTAGACGAGTCCCTCTTGAAGCAGTAGAAGGGCTCTTTTCTGTGACAACAGCTCGCTGCCATCAATGCCAAGCCGCAACGCCTCTAGCCGGCCACTTCCGACCTGCATGGTACTATAGTGGGAATATTACCGAGGATGGGGACGATCTTGATGTACCCCTTTGTCGAGTCGAGTCGCTTCCCGCAGGGCCGCAGGCACCGAAGTTCGCCTTGTTGCTTCGACCGAGGCACGCCGCTTGAAGCAGATTTCTCCTCAGAATGCGGAATATGGCGTTGTGAAGAATCACGTACGTTTCTTTCCTAATCCACGTACCGTATCTGAACTACGCTCAGCTCGAATGACTTACCGCTCTGCCTTGGACCCTACCGCCACCTGGCTTGAATAGCCTTATGAAGTCTGACTTCCTGCTCAACTCAAAGTCGCAACTCGGTGCGGACCAATTTGGGTCAAGTGACGGCTAATGGAATACCTCGCTGTTGTCCGTCTGCGTGCTTGATTGCGCAAGAGGCAGAGAATGAACTGGTTGAAGCACGTGAGGTCGTTCTCAAGGACGCCATCGAGGACTAGAAGGACAAATGGATAAGCCATCAGAGGCCCTCGTCTGGTCAGGAGAGACTCCGTCACCATCACCAACTTCGATGGAGATACTAAAGCCGCGTAAAGTGACCAACACTATCATTGCCCCAATATTGTTGTGCGTGTCTCATCCGATCCTTATTGCGCATCACGGACTTGAATATTGCAGGTTAGTCGAACCACCTGGAAGTGGAAAGACGTTGTCATTATAGTCAATCTCTCGCGCACTCAGACGACCTTTCCAGTGAATAGCCCTCGGCGGCGTTCGTGATGAGGCTGAGATTCGTGGCCATCGTCGGACATATCTTTATGTTGCCAGTCGGTCTGGTTTACTCGTACAAACACTGCGAAAGATAGTAGAGATGAGATCGATGATTGAAAGTCTGGCAGTCAAACCACCACGGCAATCCTGCTGCCGCATCACCCGAGGTGCTCGATCCAGAGCAGATCGTCGAATTTAATGTATGGCCCATTTACACATGGCGTCCTGATATGACCTCCGTACACGTACACCTTCCGGCAGGTGCTCAATAGAAGGACGGTCCGAGTGCCGGTTTCGCTATGGTACGTAGTCCGCTGGGTTTTGGTGCCACAATGATGGTGGTGGGTCTGGTACAGGTCTGTGCGATCGTATCCTTCTTGACGGGAAAGTATGTCCCTCCTACGACTGCCGTGGCCGGCGAGCTAAGCAATAATAGTACGTAGTTACTTCTTTCCTTTGCTCCCGCTCTGACATGAGTATTGTTCTTCTGCAGATCACACTCGCTGACGAGCGCCTGTCGGCGGATTCAAAGAAAAGGTGCTGAGCGCACCGGACAGGAACCAATAGAGTGATCCTTTCGGCCCACTCGGAAAGACGTTGAGCATGATGTGGTGAAAGGGATACATAGGCGCATATACTTTCGTATTTGCGAGGACGGTGCGCGAGGTGCTCGATGTTGCTTTTGGACCTGGCTCGTTGCCGTTGACGTGCGGCTGCTCGCATCCACTTGTTGAAAGCAAGCTTAGTAGAATTTGTGCCGATTCATAAAGGAAAGGGAGAAATAGAGGATTATTAACTTTTGACATATAATCAAAGGGTCCTAGAGTAAATTAGGTCGGACAAATACTGCCGCCTCGTGTTTCTTTGGACGGGGCTGTCCCATGCTCAATTGCTCACTGGCTATTTATCGATCCGCCCTCTTCGTACTGTATCAATCACCAGACTATCCCTTTTCACGGGCCATGTCCACTGTCCCTTCCACGTCCACCTCCCATTCCAACTTTGCCTCCGGTTTCAACGCTGCGTTGGAAACATACAAGCGTAAGACTAAGCAAGATCTCACCAAGCATCCGCTCCTCCCAAGGCTTCAATCCTGTGATTCCCCCGAAGCTATCCTCACCATCCTTCGGGACCAAACCCCCAAGTTCGATCAATCCCAGAATAGCGACGATGCGAAATGGGTCGCCCCGACTGTGAATGTCTTGTACTCATTTTCCGCCACCCTTGGTGGGGTTGTTGGAATCGTGAATATTTCCATATTTCCTTACAGTATCATATTGACCAACATAATTTTTACTTTTCAGGCATTCCCACCAGCAAACATCCTTTTTACGGGGATTGGCGTCCTTCTCCTCGTCCGTGTCCTTCGCTGTTCCGTTGCGTCATCTAATTTAATACCACGACTCTCAGGCGACTAAAGATGTCCGCGCTAACCAAGACCGGTTTATCGACCTCTTTAATTGCATCGAAAGATTCTTCCAACGGCTTGAGATCTACACTGGCATCACACCGACTACGGCTATGACAAACATGATTATTGATATTATGGTCGAGGTACTCGCCATACTTGCGATCGCGACGAAGGAGGTGAAACGTGGGCGATTGAGTGAGTCGTCAATACTGTGTAGATTTACGATTTTTGACTTGACTGACATGTCGGTGTAGAAAAGTATTTCAGGAAGTTAATAGGAAAGACAGACATCGAGGACAGCCTGCAGAGGTTGGACAGGTTGACCCAAGAAGAGGCACGGATGGCATCTGCGGAGTCGCTGAAGGTCGCTCACCATGTCGAGGCTAAGGTGATGGGGGTCGATGATAGAGTTAGGGATGTGGAGGAGAAGGTAGAAGATGTCCAGGACGACGTGCACGATGTTGGCGACAAGGTTCAAAATGTCGACAGGCTGGTACAAGATGTCCGACGCGATGTGCATGATATTGGCGACAAAGTTCAAGATGTTACCAACAAGGTTCAAGATGTCGACAACAGGGTACAAGACATTGGCAGCGATATAAATGACATTTCTTCTGAGGTCCGAGAAGCCAATCGTTCGTTATCCCTTTAATCCCTGCTCGTCGTTCTGAGCACTCGGACAATCACACAGGGAATCAACTCAGAGAGAATCTTTTACGATGGCTTTCGCCGTCAGATCCATCCATCAATCATAACATTGCCACCAAAGCTCATCACAACGGTACAGCCCAATGGTTTTTTCAAGGCAAAATATTTAATGAATGGAAATCCACCGGTTCATTGTTGTGGATACATGGAAAGCGTGTGTCATTCTAAACCCTTACTGTGTGCAGGCCGGACCCCTGATCATCTCTCGTCTTTGTAGCGGGATCAGGCAAAAGTATCCTCTGGTTCGTCTTTCTTCGACTCTTTCTACCTTCAACTAATATCTCCGTTTAGTTCTTCGATCATTCAAGACATCATGGTCTTGTGCGATGCCAGGGCGGCCTCGATGGCCTACTTTTACTTCGACTTCAGGGATATCGATAAACAAAAACTTCACAACCTGCTACCATCTCTTCTCATCCAACTTTCTGCTCGATCCGATCCCTGTTGTGACATACTCTCCCGACTCTATTCGGCACATGATCAAGGGGAAAGGCAACCTAGCGATCGCGTTATGGTAGAATGTCTCAAAGAAATGCTTATCCTCGACGTACAAGGACCTGCATATATTATCCTGGATGCCCTCGACGAGTCTCCGAAGATATCCACCATTCCACCACCGCGAGAAGAGGTCCTCGACTTTGTCGATGAACTCGTTGGCCTTCACCTTCCAAATCTCCACATATGTGTTACGAGTCGACCTGAGCCCGACATTCAGGCTGTCCTCGAACCTGTGACTGCCCGCCCTGTATCACTTCATGACGAAAGTGGACAACAAGAGGATATTGCCAATTATGTCGCCTCCATTGTTAACTCAGATCGAAGGACACGAAGATGGCGGAAAGAGGACAAGAATTTGGTTATTGGGACACTCACAGAAAAGGCAGATGGAATGTAAGGGCGTTGTTGTCTGCTCATTAGCGGATGCTAACCTAGAGCATTTAATAGGTTTAGGTGGGCGTTCTGCCAACTGGAAATTCTACTCGACTGCCTCCCACCAAGTATAAAGCATACCCTAGAGGAGTTACCCGATAGCCTGGACGAGACGTACGAGCGGATACTAAGGGAGATCAGGAAGCCGAATCAAAGACTTGCACATCGATTGATGCAATGTCTTGTAGCTGCTGTTCGCCCACTTCAAGTCAAGGAACTTGCAGAAGTCCTGGCTTTTGACTTCGACGCGGAAGGGATCCCGAAGCTAAATTCCAATTGGCGGTGGGAGGATGAAGAAGGGGCAGTGATGTTGGCGTGCTCGAGTTTGGTCACGATAATCAAGAACGGGGATTCACGGGTTGTTCAATTCTCGCACTTCTCCGTCAAGGAATTCTTGGCGGCGGACCGACTTGCGGTGCCCATTCGGGATGTCTCGCGCTATCACATTGAACTCGAGGCGGCACATACGATTCTTGCACAAGCATGCATCGGCGTTCTCCTCCGATTGGACGATCACGTTGACCGAGACACCATTAAAGACTTTCCGTTGGCTCTCTACGCTGCTGAGTACTGGCCCAGGCATGCCAGATTTGGGGGTGTATCGACACGGATCAAAGATGGGATGGAATGTCTCTTTGAAGAAGACAAGCCACACTTTGCAACCTGGCTTTGGATCTACAACGAAAAGAGTTTAACATGCATGTCCTCCATGGGTCCGGAGGAACCCAAAGCAGTCCCCCTATATCACGCCGCAAGGCTCGGATTTCGTGACTTGGCAGTACACCTCATCGCCGAGCATCCAGAGCATGTGAACGCTAAGTCATATGAGGGAGACACCCTGATGCATGCTGCGGCGGTAGGAGGAAATACCGAGATTCTTTCATTCCTACTTGAACACGACGTGGATGTCAATAGCCTGGGTAGGGTCGGCGAGACTTCCCTGCATCGGGCTTCCTGGCGTGGAAGACTCAGTGCTGGGCAATTTCTTCTTGATCAAGGTGCAGATATCAATGCTCAAGATTATGGTGGTTTGACTCCACTGTGCGTCGCAGCACGTGAAGGATACGTCGAGTTTGCTCTAATGCTACTTGAACGCGGAGCTGTGACTGATGTAAGGTAGGCGTCATCCAGTTCCAGCACGGTTTACGTACACTCCCACTTCAAATTCCTCTTCCACACCTCAATTATGACACAATCTGATTTATACAAGTGGTAGATATATTCTGTAGTAACAACTTGTATAGATTTTTTTTAAATTCATTTAGGCCAATTTTTGGTAATTTCAAAAATCCTTAAACCCTAACCATGCGGAACTGGATGAGACCTGCCTTACGAGATGAGCTAGGCAGAACACCACTGAGCTGGGCGGTAGAAAGGGGTAGGATCCAGGTCGTACGATTGCTACTGAAGCATGGTGCAGACGTCAACTCGCGCGACAAGTCAGGCAGGACCCCTTCCCAGGTCACTACGCAACAGGAGATATTAGATCTACTTTCTGAGTATGGTGCCGAGTCTGTAAAGTAGTATCTACTTGTTAACTCCATGATGCACTTTCAGTACATGGGGCATGGCACCGTATACGTTACAGTACAATGGAATTGATGATGCAGACCATTCTTCCGTCATCCTTAAACAGAGCGAAAGAAGAAAACACGCAGGAGATAAAATGAGACACATTGTGATTAGAATGCGATGCCCTCCTCGACGAGCAGGAGGGCAGACGTATACATGCGAAATATCCACGAACAAGGCTCGACTTCGTGAAGTAAACGAATGGCGGTGGAGGTATCATATTAGAAAAAGAGGGAAGGCGAGATTAACTTACAGTAACTTAAAAGTAAAAACAACAAAAGAAGCGTACGACTGCCGCGTGACCGCGGATTTGTCGACTAAGGCCGTCCAAAAATAGAGAGAGATAAGGGGGAAGATAAAAGGGTAGAAAAGGAGGCGGTAAGAGCGGGAAAGGAGAGGCTCTGTACGTGTGTGCAGCTAGCGCTGGATGATGAGCTATCATAGGTGAACTACACCACAGGTCGTCGTACATGTCTCTGTGCTCATGGCAACAGTTCCCGGTTGGGAAATACTTGTCTCGGTCCACATGCCCCACGAGGGACGACGACCCTGAGAACCACACTGGCAGTTCCTCCTACGTTTCGCGCGTTGCGCGTTTCCTCATGGTTTGGAACGGGAGAAGCAAGAGGTATTGCCTCTCCCTCGCGAGGACGATTGAGATTGATGAACACTTCTCAAATGTGCTTTAGATACAGTACGGGCTGAGAAGCTATCGTGGACGCACGATATAAGAATACGGAACCACTACTTTGCGTACCAGCGTAGTCGGTTCAGAATACAAAACCCGTTTTGCGGGCTAGCGCGACAGAGGGAAAATACGGTCCTCAGCACGTGCGTGGCTCCTCGCGTTGTATAAATCTGGAAGGGAGGATTTCCTGGGTATCCTGACTAGAACGAGTTCAGCGGACATGAAGTAGCCGAAGGATTTTTGTACAGAAGAACGTTCTTCCTGCACTTGCTGCATAAACAAAAAGTCATTAACTTCCGGTTAAGAATAAAAGGTGAGAGATACTAGAATGTTGTTTTTTTCTGTGAATCTCATGATGCATGATGACTGGATGATTTCTCGTTCCAGATATGCCACCAATGCCAAGATTCACGAACAATATTATGGGTTTTCCAAGGTTGTCATAGATCCATGGAAAAATCATAATGTCGCTCGTGGTTATCAATGCAGTGGTGGTGACTTGTACGGAATGGGAACAAGCACTGGCACGGCGACGATACTGACAACTCTACCCTCCATGATGCTGACTTGGAGATGCATAGGCGAAATTGTGATTTTTTTTCCGGTGGATAAACCACAATATCGCTCGTAAAATTTCGTACGGAACTGCCGGAAGTCATGCTCGGAATAGAGATCCCCCAGTCATGGAAAGAGCTGTGTTGGAGGACGAACGAGGAGCCTGAGACTCAGCCACGGATACGGAGCGCGGACTTAGGTGGAGCCGGTCTGTCGGCGTTGGGGGACACCTGACAATGGCGCGGCTGGCGCGTGCCGGGCATGCGGCTATACCGTGACGCATCCGTCCTGTCGCTTCCACATCCACATCTACTCGCTTTGCCTCAAATTTTTAGTACTTCAGTTGGAAACGAAGAAAGAGCCTGGCCTTACACCCGCTCCTTCATAGGCTTCAGTCCTGCAATCCCCCAGATGCCATCCTTGCGGCGAAACTACTGTATAGTTTTGCGCCCATGCTACGTACTCCAGATCAAATTCAAAGCACTGTATTGCTGCGGCTCGGGCGCAAGCTGTCATCAAGTGACTAAGGTGAGGCACTTTAGAAACACTGTGCGGCGCTTGCTTTGTAACATATAGTACTGTGCGTACAACCTTTTACTGTAGTAATGCACTACAATAAAAATTTGGCAAGTCATCATGATGAGTATTCCTGTGCCTTGTTCGTGCGTCAATTTTCTAAATGGGACACACATCAGGTATGCCAAGGTTATTACTTAGTAATTGGCGTCTATAGGTGGACTCGTACTGGATGCTAGCAGATCCTACACGGCACTGATGCAGTTATAAATGAAGCAGGTCGCCGCATTGACAATACCTCATCTGCAGCAAACCCTCACGATGTTTCTTCTTACAATCGCATTTGGTCTTCCTTTCCTGGGCCTCTTCGCCAATGCCCAGCCCATCGACAATACTCCTCAGGGCATCACCGCAATTGAGGCCCAGTTCAAGAATGCTGACCTCGTCCCCGACCTTCTGTCTTCTTTCAACCCCTCCGCCCTCATGACTGTCACCTTCCCCGGTGTTGGCCCCATCTTACCAGGTCAAAACCTTTCGATGCAGCAGGTGGCCACGGCGCCAAACGTCACAATCATCCCGGCGAATTCCAGCGTCCCAACCAAGGGGAATTTCACCCTCATGATGGTCGATGCATTCGCTGTCGGGACGAACGAGACAAACAGACAGATCCTTCACTGGCTCGCCAATTCCGCTACTTTGCAAAACGATTCTCCGCCCAGCGCCTCGCTTAATGTGTCAACTGGTGGCGGGGTGGTCGTCACAAATTACGTCCCACCACAGCCGCCTGTGGGCACTGGACTGCATCGCTATACCCTCTTGTTATTCCCCCAACCTCCCTCATTCTCGCCTCCCGCGAACCTGAGCAGTCCCAACGTCGGCATAGATCTTTATTTCCATCTTACAGACTACATATCGTCCAGTCATCTCGGCCAGCCCATCGCGGGCATGTTCTTCGAAGTCGAACAATTATCTCCGACCGTGAGTGGCAGCGCAAGCTGATACTATTGGCCTCATAAAGACGGCTAACATTAGAATCCTCAGGCTATACGGCGTGCACGTGAGACTTTCTAACCCACAATCTATATTAACCGATGGTACAAAGGTTAGGCAAGGTGAAACACAAGCACTCAGAGATCTGGTCGAACATAGAATGTGCCAAGAAAGTTGATTTTGTGATGACACTGACGGACTCTGCTATTTTATTTAATTGTAAATCTGCATTTCTTTGTGCCGGTATCTACAGCTTTTTACGAAACAGCTCATAATGTTCAAATCGATGTGGATTCTTCTCTGCAGAGTACGCACTAGCTGCTTGACTCGTGTTTGTAGAATTGTGAACATGGTCAGAGGAAAATAATATTTTATCTCTCCATCTGCCTTGCCAACAACTACAGTATCCAGGCTGACCTTCTCCACGGGTCGTCATATCCACTGCCCCTTACACATCAACCTACGCACTCAAATTTTGCGCCCATTTTTATTGCCGCTTTGGAAACGTACAAACGCAAGACCGAGAAAGAGCTTGCCAAGCACCGGGCCCGACGCGGATCAGAACAGAGAGAAAAAAGTTCACAGAACTAGAAACACGAAAGTAGAGCCTCGTATTGTATGTACCTGTACAGTACTTGTGACCCTGTGCTCGCTAGGGCAACCCCCCCAAAAAAAACCGGTTTCGCTAAAGAAAAGTAAAGTTGTGATACACTGTAGTTTTTCCACAGTGCTTGAGATCTACGAAGCAATATTGACAAATTTCCAAGGTTTGATACGGAGAAGTCAGTCTCGCTCGGTGCATTGGTGGTAGTGGTGGTGGTGATGAGTGGAATGACAGGGAATTTTCCCAATCTACCGTGGAAAGTCAATCATCATAGTAACGTACAGTAGTGGCACGATGCTGAATCGACGATCCACGAGCGACATTACGATTAATTACATCACAACATCGCTCTTGAATCGTACTGTACTGTAGCATCGTCACGGCGGAATAGTACATCGAAATGATGCTGTACAGCCTGTACCAGTAAGTTACGATGGAGACAGCCGACCGGGCCGTGCGGCTTTGTTACGACTAGAATTTCAGTTTGTTCATTCACCAACAGTGTAAACTTTTCGAATACGTTAGACCAGTTGATTGCAGAATAATAATACTCATATTTCTTGCGCTCGAAGGGGGAGGACGTACTAGTAAGTTACCGTCGGGATGGAAAAAACGGGCGGGCGCACTATTTCATACAGTCAGGGAATTTTACACTTGTGGTGCGAGTTGTATGAATAAAAGGCGTGGGATGGAAGACGCCAAAGGAGGGGGTGTGAGTGAACTACGCTGTGAATCGCATGAGGGTAGCTGATGGGCGTGGTATGTAAAGTTTGTAGCCCAAAATATATAAATGGAGGGACGGATGGGGTAGGACGAGGGTGAGGGACGGAAAGGTGGCATAAAGTTGCTATACGGCATAGACAAGACAGAGATATGGTGTGGGATCAGATCAGAGCAGTAAACAGAATAAGACGAATATAAACATTGTCCTCTTGTGTCTCAGGCACAAGCGTTGTCAAGGGATGAATGAATATCGACCGCTGGCCATGTCATTAGAGATCAAATCAAATCAAATCAAAAACAGAAACAAAAAAGAAGGATACAAGAAACCTTGAAAAATCATGACGTTGGGACAGCGACCATCGATCTGCGCTTTGCAGCAGCCGACAACGACCCCGTCACGCGCGGGGACGGCCGCAGCCTGTTCTCCTTCTCGTCCGATGCAGAACCGGACGAGCTCTGCTGCGACGTCGACCGTTCAACGTCCGACGACGCCGTCGTCGCCAGTTTCGCCTGCCGCAACAGCTCAGTGCCCGACATCGACGACGGCCGCCGGTTCGGCATAGTCGGCGACCTGACACCGGGACGACCGAGCGTAGAAGACGTGGATGTTACGCGCGTGTGAGTCTGCGTCAGGCCCCCTGTTGGCGATGTCATGGTTGAGAACGATGCGCGTTGCCGGGCAGCAGGGGGAGGTCCCATTGAACCATCGATGGTTCGTGCGGGTTTTACGGTCGTGGGTGTTGGGGCCTTGTTGGTCGATGCGGTGCCTGGGGGCGTTATAGCTGTCGCATTGATGCGGACACTCTTGCCTAGGGTTGTTACACGCGCAGTGGTCGAAGAATGCTCGGAAGTCTTTCCGGCCTTTGGAGGCACGTCTTTGCTGGCATCAGATAGGCGGGACGCAGGACGCGTATTCGGTGGGGATAATGTACTCGACTCGCGACGCATATGGTTGACCTTGCTTGGTGCAGGTGTTGTACCAGCGGTACCCTTGACACTCATCCGGCGCTTCATCTGTGATAATTTTAGTCCATTCAGCCAGTACACGCGAGAGATAGGAAATAATGCACTGACCAGCTCGAGCTCCTGTTGCTTCGAATCCAGCGCGATGTTGAGTCCTTGCAGATCCTCGCGGTCCCTCTCACGTTGCTTCTCCATCTGTGCAATATGGACCTCCTTGTTCGCGCTCTCCGTCTGCAGATCGCGGACTTGCTTCCCAAGCTTCTCCAGCTCAGCTTCGAGGGTGCCAATGCGCTCGCGCAGCGATTGCACGACAGCATCTGCGTCATACTTTCCTTGGACTGCGGCTCCTAGCTCAGCTTGCGTGCCCTCTGCGCGTTTGGTGAGTTCCACGAGCGCACGGCGGTGTTCATCGGCCACGCGGGCGTGTTCCTGTTTGAGCGCCGCGAGTTCGGCGCGGGCATCTTCTGCCTCGTCCTCACGAGCAACTATACGATGAGCGAGCCCCTCGAGTTCGGAGTCCCGCTGTTGAATGTCGTGCTGAAGTCGTGCGACGCTGTCGTTGGCAAACTTTAGATCTTGCTGAAGCGAAGCGATCTTGTCAGCGTGATGACGCAGGTCGGCTAATTTGGCCTCGAGCTGGAACACGACGTCAGTACACGCGGACAAAGGGAGATGGTCAAGCCTCATTACCTGCGCCTTTTCCTCTTCGAAGATCTCCTTCTCTGCAAATATTACATGCAGAGTGTTCTCGGCCTCCGAGCGGCGGTTATCCGCATCATTCCACTCCAATTCCATGCTCTCGATCCTCGCTTCAAGCGCAATAACCTCGCTCTGAAGCACGTTGCGTTCTTCTTTGAGCTGTGCCATGCTCTCGCCCGCCCGCTCGGTATTCTTCCACTGCGCCTCGAGTTCCTCACGCAGGACAACCATCTCTTCCTCCTTCTTCGTTAGCGCCTTCGTTGCCGTTTCCGCTTCTTGGCGTAGCTCCTCGCGCTCTTTCTCCCAATCTTCCTTTGCCTGCCGATGACGCTCGTGCTCCTCGCTGGCAGCCGTAATGCCTGCGATGCGAGATTCGTCATCCATTTCCCCAACGGTGTTCAGTAGCTCGATCTGTTCTTGTGCGCTGCGAAGGTCCTCTTGCAATTCCTGTTCGATCTCATCGCGTTGACGAAGTTCTTCTCGCAACTTGGCCACTTCTTCTTCCATCTCCTTGACTTTTGCCGATGGGTCTAGGAGGATCAGGCTACTCCTTACCAACTCGCCCTTCTCACGCTCGAGTCCCGCGATATGGCCGTGTAGCTGCCTCAAAGCTTCGCCACTTGCCTCATCCATGATGCTACGCTCCATGCTTTCTTCACGGCTGCGGTCCACCTCTTCCTCGAGATTTCGGCATAGTCGTTCAAGCTCCTGGACCTTCTTCTTCCACCCGCGGACCACCCCTCGCCGCTTTTCGCTCTCCTTCTCGGCACTCTCGATCCGCTGATTGAGGACGGAGACCAGCATGTCCCGCGCGCCAAGGTCGACTTCGTATTGTGCGCACAGCTCTTGTTGAATTGCAAGCTGTGTCCGTAAACACCAGATGGTATCATCTTCTTTGGACGACTTTCGCGCATGCCCGACGATGGCCGTTGGGGGTGAGGGTGGGAGTAATGTCCCCGGCGTATAGAATGTCGTTGCATTCGCACGGAACGGATCAGGTTCGGGAGGTGGAGGAGATAGGTTAGGCAGACGGTCTGCGGATGGTGTCGCGTACAGCACAATTGAGGCAGGATTGGGATCGTTGATGTCCAATTCCGGATTCTTGTTGTTCCGCGACAGCGTGAGGAACATAGACTCGCTCACCGCGCGATTACGTCCTGGCGAGGGCTCGATCA
>QLOU01000540.1:0-29482 GCA_003313715.1 Russula abietina
GGAATCGCTTCTGATCACTGACGGTGATACTCTGGTCTGCACGGTAAGAAATGGAGATACGGCTGGGTCGTCTCCAAATGGGATATCTGTTTGAACTTCAAGGGTTGGTGGACCGTATACGGTGCATGGAGATCTAGTTACAGTAACTAGAGCGGAGGTAGAGGCGGTCGGTGCGTCTAAGGTAGTCACGGAAGTGGTAGCGACTGGGATGTAGTCTGGGTGTGCGGGGTCATCTGGGAGCCAACTGCCTGTGCCTTGTTGGTTCGGAGGGATTTGATCTTCAAAAGAGACGTAGGTCTGTCGATCACGTTCGTAAAGAAAGAACCAACTGTCTCCGATGAATTCGACTGGTTCGAACACGTGGAATTGGTTACTCCAAAGATAATATCCGGTACGATGTGTTCCGATTGGTGACCAAACTACTTGGCCTTTGACGTGTGCTGGGAGGTTGTCTGAAGTTCGAACTTGAACTGGGATAGGTTCGTCTGGTTCGTCTAAGTTAAACGGTCGTGCTAATCGAGCCGTGTTAACTTCTGGGTAAGGCCTTCAAAGATTTGAGGGCCTTGGACATTGATCTGTTACTTTAGATCCTTCGCGCGTAAATGTGAGAACTTGATTATACTCTTCGCTAAGAGTCTTCTCTCTAAAGTGGAGGGAACCTTGTCGCGGATTATACTCTTCTCTAAGAGTCTTCTCTCTATAGTGGAGGGAACCTTCTGTGTCGCAAAACTGATTACTCGCTGTAGGGGAGTTTCTCCTTCGTGGTGAAATAGACTTGGTCTAATGTTACGGACGGACTATCCGTATCGTGTTAGAGTCTACTCTTTGGATGAAGAGTCGCCTTAGATAAGATAAGATAAGGCAAAGCGGATCTAAGTGGAGATCCGGTCCGATAGCAGACTCTAAGCGCGGAGCGTTAGAGCGCAAGGGAATAAGGAATTGCGGGTTGGAGAGTGGAGCAGAGACTTAGTGAGCTCGGAGGGGACTGGAGAGCGAACGCTCCGAAGGGTTTATGGTCCTGAAGTAAGGTAATTACAAGGAGACCAAGTCTGGAGAGACTGGCCACCGTTCAGAGCACTATATATACAAGCTGGTGCTACGAGTCAACAAGAGTCACAATGACGAGGCAACGAGTCATCGAGAGCGCAGTATAGTAAGGAGTCAACACGACTAATTATGACTGGGGAAGTATAGTAACGACTCATGCGCGACGACTCACTAGTAGTCAGTGAGGAGGAGCTGCGTGATCGTGGGAAAGGTAGCCGAAACAGGAAGGTAAGCACTAAAGACGCATTAGGCTAAAACAACTGCTAACAATCTAGATAGTCCGGTAAGCACGGATAAGCGGGCCGGTCGTACACATGGTGGGAAGCGATCAAGACGAAGTGTAAGCAGACAAAGAAGGTCGACAGGTGTAACAATTCCTGTCCCATCTCCATTAAGAATCTTAAGATAATATTGGATGAATGGTAGATGCTTGAACATTCCTGTCACATAACCATCCAATTGGATAGTTGTTTCCGTACTATGGACAGCGCACACCCCTAGCCACAATATAATAGTTAATAACCACCTGCTTACCCTCAATTCCCTAACACTGTCCACCACTACTGACCATAATCATGTTTCACCCCTCCACACCTCAAAATACCCCTCTGGACCACTCATCACACATTATGCATTACACATCACTCTGATTTCATCCACAAACTTGTTGCCCAGATGGGCCACTTATGCCAGTTGTCCACACTTTTATACATGCTAATTACCAACCCAGTTGCTCATAGACCTCTAACTCCATAAATGAATACACTTCAATAATAACAACCCCATCTGAAGAGCAATACCTATATATATATTTATTTAGAAAATACTATAACAACTGTATAATGCCACCAACAATAATAGGAAAGAGAACCAACTGTGAGATGATAGACAGCAAGTTGAAAAAACACGATCCAGAGCCTACTTCTAGATCTGGACGCTGAGAGCAAAAAAAAGAACTATAGTAGAATGAAGCACAACACTTAGTCTTCAGTCATACTCTAGCTACTGTATCCAATCACTGCTCATATGCTCATATGCTCACATTGTTCACCTTTCTACACACAAGTTATCAACCATGTCACTAAATATCTTCCAAAAATGAATATGTTTGATCTCAACAATCTAGCCACCTGAAAAATAATATTATATACATACTGTCCACTATACAGTATAAGATCAGTAAATTTAGAAAATACTCAGTACAATCACCTTGGTAACTTATCAAACCAACCCACCACTTTAAATTGTCACCCAACACAAATATATTGGTACTTACATACTATTTAAACCATACTAACAATATCCAAATTAAGACAATTAAGACATTGTTCCTATGCAGGCCCCTTTTACACCATATATATGCCCTTTTTTCCTGTCCTTATAAGGAAACAGGCCTGCACAGCTTGCCACATTGCAAAAACGAGATCATTAAGAGAAATAATAAATCAAATAACTACATTACAATAATGAAAAATAAAAGAAAAAATCTTTACAGTAATTAAAACATTTGTGAACATACCTAGAGACACTATGACCCATAACCTATCTATTAACTAATATATAGTCTTACCTAACCTGGATAATTATCCCAGCTACATGTAATTAATGAAACACTAATCTGTGATCACATTAAAACAATAAAAAACAATAAAAATTGCAAAATACACCAATCTAGTAAATCATACCTGGGAAGCAGCCCTTCAGAAACATAGAAAACTTAATAACTAGATACACAAATGTGAGATTTTAATGAATAGTAAAATGTAAACTGTGCAAGTTCACAAACTAAGCTCCACACTACCTCATATACAGGATGTGCATAAATATTTTTTTTCCTCATCTGAATCTGGCCATGGACCTGGCTCTAGTGTGCTACCAAGGGCTGATATAATTTCACTCATTTTGTAGTGCTTATTCCAACTACACACTTATATATATATATATTTATATTGTAACTCAGAATATAATGCTCTCCAAAAAAAAAAAATTAATAAAGACAATCTAAATATAGAATTATAAGTTTAAATAAAACAATTTGAGGGCTGTAAAAAATTTATACTTGTAAATTTTAAATGGCCTTTTTTGAAATGGATAAAGTAGTTAAAGCTGTAAAACTTTCTGTTTAAATAGATATAATAGAATTGAAGAGGGTTCTCTACCAATACTAAGCTATTCAATAGGCTAGTCTTGAAAGATCTGACAATTTTTAAATTGAGATCAGTCTTAATAACTCAAGATTAGATCATTGGATTATATAATGTTGATAGAGGACCCTTATAGATTTGGTCGGATCTATATATATAAATATTTTCAGAATTTTATCTATTTTATTTTAAAAGATATGATACACTTATTGATTATTGGCTAATATAATTGCACAAACTCTATAAAGTAGATATTATTCAAACTTGAAACATTCCTATAAGTTATGCAAATAATTAATATAATTAATCATATCTTTTGAAATAAAATAGATATAATTCTAAAAATATTTATATATATAGATATGACCAAATCCATAGGGGTTGTCTCCCAACATTATGTAATTTAATAATTTGATCTTGAGTTATTTAAGCTTTTCTTAGACTAAAAATTGTTAGATTTCTCAGGACTGGCCCATTGGATACCTTAGTATTGGCAGAGACCTCCTTTAATTCTATTATATTTATTTAAATAGAAAGTTTCACAGCTTTAACTACTCTATCCATTTCAAAAAAGGCCATATAATAATTTACAAGTATAAGTCTTCTGCAGCTCTCAAAATCTTTTATTTAAACTTATAATTCTATATTTAAATTGCCCTTATTAATATAAATTCATCACTATTTAGCATTATATAATCTAACCATTGAATCTTAAGTTATTTAAGTTGATTTTAATTTAAAAATTGTTAGATCATTCAGGACTGGCCTATTGGATTGCTTTACATTAGTTATAGTTATAAAGCTTGTGATATTATATGCATTGCCATTGTACATTTGCTCTATAAATTGTGATAAAAATGGAGAAATAAAGAAATAATGGTACAATTATTATTTTAACCATATCTGCTTTATTATCTATCCAATTTGGATATTCTTGGACTTATTGGAATCTTATTCATGTCTATAAATATTTACATATTTTTAGCCATTTTATTTTATTTTATTTTTACCATAAATAACCACTTTTAATTTAGACAGTTTAAGTATTCTATAGCTTACAGAAATTATTATTTTGACTTATAATTATTATATTTGCATTCTACTCATTAATATGAGCTTATCAGTATATATATATATTATATATTTTATAAGAGAGAAATGTAAATAAGTAAAAAATAGTGTGCTTATTGTCAGCAACAATAAGCATAATATGTTTGACACTATGGAAGACCATGAAATTATATAAAAATTAAAATAAAATAAAATATAAAGCATATGATAAAATATAAAACATTCTAAAAAAAACATATAAAATAAAATAAAACATATTCTAAGTGTGGGAAACAATTTCCCTTTTTAGAAAGGGACAAAAAAGTGTTTTCTTTTCTAAATGTAAGAAGTGACTCCCATTCTAAGAAAGGGGCAAGAAAGTTGTTAACACCTGATTTTCCTCTCCTAACATGACTACCGACTGGGTGGAGACTTGTTCTGAGTTATATATGCTGACCTGATATGAAATAATGCTGTGAGAAAACTTATTAGAAGGAAGGGGGACACACTGGCATCAGCACAATGGTGCTGTGTTCACTGAGCCAATTCCACTTCTTTTTATTTGAACACACAATGATCAAGCCAAAGGCCCTTGAGAACTTGAGAAAAGGTCAAGTGGATTTGAGTCCAGAGAAACAAAAATGGCCTCTGGTGCAACAACATTGGCCTTATGACTGAATAATAATGTGCAAAGAGATGATAATGATGTCAACATGCAACACAAGATCGTTTGCTTGTAATAAGTCATTGTGCCAGTGACAACGTGCATTACAGTGCAACTGAGCAGGTCGCAATTGGAAAGTTGGAAAGGCTGAACAGAGCAGTGACTTGCAACTTGAATGAACTGAATAAGAATCTAGAAAGGGAAAACGGTGAAAAAACTTGATAAACTACAAAAGAATTTGAGGAAGCAACAGGACTTGTAGTCAAATGACTTGAATCTGATCTGAGTATGGCATTGGCAGCAGTGGTGAAAGAGCAATACGGAGAAAAAAAACCTGCAACAATCCACAGCTCTCATGGCTACAGGATGGGTTTCTCATGGGTGGGAATTTTGCCACCTGCACCTACCCTGCCTGTGACCCACGCCTATGATCCATACAGATCACCCACCCCATAACCTTTCCTAGCTTTATATGACATCCCACTCTCTATAGTAGGAAACCTGGGCACTGTAGTACAGATATGTTCAAAATGTAAAAAGAAGTAAGTAGAGGCATCCACAATATTGCACTTTTGGCCCTATTTGGCTTTGCCTAATAGATTTCATTTATTTCAAGTATAAATAGCCCTGTAATTACAATCGGAGAAGCCCTAAGCTTCTCTTGAATCTTATTCTGTGCTTTTTAATGCCTTCAAGTCTCTTCTCCCTTGTTCCTAAGTCCTCACAATCCACAATCCATTCCCACACTTATTATAAGTGTTACTTAACAAGAACTTAAAGAACACACTTATTGCGTCTTCTAGAAAGCTAATTAAAGCAGTTATTAAAGTCTATAGAATTGAGTGCCTGTGTTACAGTCAATCCAAGTCATTCAACAGTCAAACCAGTCTTGTATAAAGAATTTGAACTTGGCTAATGCCTAAATGTCTCACAGAGCATACCAAGATTTCTATAATTAATTAATATGCAGCATGATCATTTTCATTTTGCTTGACTGCTGGACAAGTAACCTATTGTCTGTTTGGCATTTGCCTAGTTAGTTTACACCAGCCTGGATCAACAAAAAGGCTTATCTGAGTGCGTAAAAGCCCATGCTATTTCAGTGTGCAATATATTATTGACAATAATGCCCTTATTTCACAGGTTCCCTTAAGTTGGTTCTGCAACTCAAATATCAGCATGTCAGACTGTCATTCAATGCAGCCTTCAAGAAACTACATCTAGTAGTCAAATGTGACCATATTACAAAATGACCGACAATATACCGATGTCTCAAAACCATTAAAAAGACAAGAGCAACCATCAACTATTCTCTTTTGTATAATATTTCTGGTGTATCTATGAAAAGCCTGAATGCATTTGATAGTTCTTTTACTAATACTTGTTATTTCTCAGATCTTTTTATAAGGCAGATTTTATGTAGTTTCAGCATAGGTTATGTAAGCAATCTGCAACAATTGCTTGCATCTCCCACTCCTTTATCACATCTCAATTATAACTTTTTATAGTTTATTAAGATAGTAGATCTAGTTTATAGAAACAATTTCAATAGAAAAAATTTCAAAAAAATATAGCTATTTTTTAGCAGTATCAAAAATACATATTATTGCATAAACATTATTTTTAAACATTTAAGAACAAAATGGTGCAGTTTTGTATTTTCACAGTCAAATATTTGTCAGAGGCATGTGACCAGTCACATAACTGTGCCTGGGCAAGCATTGTCATTTTAAATACTTTCTACAACATTTAAACCATTTTTTAAACCCTTAGAAAATTATTTAAATACTTTGCAAGAAAAACTATATTCAAACTAAACAGAAATATGTAGAAAAAACAAAATAAATAAAGGCACAAAGGTCTAACCATCTGACATTGTTTCTTATCTCAAAAATAAATAAAAAAACAAATTAAATATTGATGATCAACCACTTTAGCCTGCCATTGAGTGTAAAGGTGATCAAAGTAAAAAAGAAACATATGACAGTCTTGAAATTGTTGAATAGTCAGCCCTCAATTATTTCAATTGACATAGATGTGTACTAGGCAATGGCCCAGCTCTAAAAAAACATTCAACTTCACAAAATTTGTCCAAAATAAGTAACTTAATCCTAGAGTTAAACACTTACATAACCCACGCTGGATTACATGAGACCTGCGTTATTTATATTCATAGACAATAGCTAGCTGTAGCACTAGCCTTTTAGAGCCCATGGCGCAAGATATGTAGATAGAAACCTAATAACCAATGTGAAAAAGTGTTAATTGAGACCTGAAAATCCACATTGGCCCATGATAAAATATTGTAGATATATACCAAATTGGCCAATGAGGATAATATCTATTACATTGGTCTATTTAAAATACTAAAATTGTAATTAATATATTAAAAAAGCCAGTCCAATATTGTTTACATTATATTAAATGGGCCAATCTGATTCTGTTCTCAATATATTAAATGGGCCAATCTAGTTTAATCTTCAATATATTAAATTGGCCAATCTGGTCTTATTCTCAATATGTTGAATTGGCCAATTTAATTCTGTCCTCAATATATTAAATGGGCCAATACTATATAAATGTGACTTTTTAATTAGTTAAAAAATTAAAGTTAAAAGAGCTAAGTTTTAGTAACTTGGCTAGCCATTGACCAGAAATTTGTATTAGCCAAATTTCAGAATAATGGCTATTATAATTAAATATTTTACTATAAATATCCTATATATAGCATTATTGATAAAAATATATACTAAGCCCTTAACCTAAGCCCTAAACCCTAAACTCTAAACTCTAAACTCTAAACTCTAAATCCTAAAAAGCCACATATTAGGAATATATTGGCCCATTTTATCATATTAAAGAAACCAAATTGGCCAATATATTAAGGATAAGACCAGATTGGCCAATTCAATATATTAAAGACAAGACCAGATTGGCCCATTTAATATATTGATTACAATTTTAGTATTTTAAATGGACTAATGTAATAGATATTATTCTCATTGGCCAATCTGGTATGTATCTACAATATTTTATTATGGGCCAATGCAGGTTTTCAGGTCTCAATTGACACTTTTTCACATTGGTTATTAGGTCACTATCTACATATCTTGCATCATTATATGCTTTTTAATGTCAGTAAATATGTGTTGTCTTATAGGAAAAATATTATGAACGGACTCTTCATAATGCACACAGCAGCTTATTACAAGGGTGACTACTGTGCAGCTTGGATCTAGAGTAAAGAGATTAGATCAACGTACACAGATACCTTAGTGTAACGATCTAAGTAGCTAGCTTACTCCAAAGCTAGATCGTATAGCAGACTTTTATCTAAGAGCACAAAGGGCTAGAAGTAGACTCTAGGGGTCTGAGCATGTTAAGCAGCAGCAGATGTGTTTATAGTCCTGATTCTACAATGAGAATTGGCAGCGTGTTAAGCAGCTAAGTATATTTTCATATGAGACCAAGTCTGGCTTGTCTCACTGCAACTACTGGGTTTATATACACAGGGAATAACTCATTCTAGCGAGAGAATGAGTCTACAATGGTGTGATTCATAGACTAATAGATAGTGAAGAATAGAGCGATGTGTGTGCAAGTATTGCGTGACATGTGAGTACATAATGTGCAGGAATAATGCAATTGTGATGCAAGTATGGTGTATGGGAAAGCTACTTGCCTGAATGAGCAATCATTGCGTACTATCAAAGAATAGTGATCAATAGTGATGCAATCATTAAGTGATCCATTGCTTTAGGAAGTCCGGTAATAAGCGGTCCAGTAATACACATATGGTATGAATTGGGTAATAACTAAGGTATGCAAGCAGCTAGACGCTTAGACATAAAATGGAGCGTAACAAAAAATGCAGCAATACTATTGAACTCATGCTATCTCTAAGATACTTAAATATAGTAGAGTTACCTCTATTGTTCTCTCTTCTCATTTGTAGCTCTATATTGTCTGCAATATTTATAAATACATAATAATTATATTGACACAATAATTTTTAGTAAAGTAAGTAATTGTGTTAGTTTTACTTGGTTTGTATAAATGTATTAGTTTCTACTAGGTGTTAGAAGCTGCTGCTCAGGCTGTGGATGCTCTCGCAGTGGGGATGAGCTGAGAGATAGGAAGTGTTCCAGAATGCCCTTCTTAGGACACTTCCAGCAAAAGAGAGAAATATAAACCTAACTCTAACCACAAGTGAGGCTAGCTCAAAGACACACAACACTCACACACTAATTTTCAGGGCCCTAAAGCCTCTAGAACAACTTAGGTAACAGAATAGTAAGAGGAGGTCAAGTTATAGGAGCAGTAAATCTAACCTATGTCTACTACACTATTGAGAATGGAAGTGAGAACTAACTATTATAATGAGAAGGAAGTAAAGCACAATAGAAGTAAAATAGAAATAAAATAGATAAAGGCCCATATCTAGGTGCTATCTCACTGCACTAGGTTACTAGATTTGAGTAAGCATGTTAGTTTCTACTTCGCTCTATATAGCCTTTAAAAACAACAAAGAAACAATATTTAAATAAAATATGACATTCCTACCATTGGAATTTTTTTCCTAATGAAAGCTATACCTATTACCTAGTACTATAATAGTTGACTACAATGTAAGTTTTTTTTAAAGAGGCTCTTGTACAATATGCAGTGAAAACTAGCAATTTAGATACAATACAACATAAAATTAAAGACTGTCTCAAATTATTATTCTCCCTATTGCCAAATTTCCCATCTTTTACAAGATTAAGTTTATTAGTGCATATTGCTTTCAAAGTGAAACAAAGTTACAAAGACCATTGATTCTATTTATGTACAACTACCCTAAAAGGACAAAAAAGATTAGATAGTGGCTGGGCAGTTTAATATTGTGCTGGTAAACAAATCATGTACATGTAGTCTTCAGAAAACCCTTTCTACTTTCTTCACAAATGGTATCCAGACATTCTAGCATTTGACATATGTCAATTGATTCTTCAATTTTCCAAGTAGTCCTCATTGAAATCATGGTTTATACAATTCATGCTTCTAAGCAAACATGGCAAACCTCATCTATCATTCCTGTGGCAAATATCAAATGTAGTATTTTTTTTTTCTAGTTTTAGCAGAAAATTTTCTCAAAATTGGACAAGCAATACTGTATTAAATAATTGTAGGAATTTTCTTTATTAACTCTTAGACTGATCATGAGACATTTATTAATCATCATGTTTTGATATCTAATTAAATAACAGTTTAGATGTCAATGAAGTTGTGAATAGCTCTACTATCTAGTAGTTCTTGTTTATTGGTCTGTTTAGCAGTTTCAAAAGAAAATAGTGCATATATTGTTGAATTTGTTCTGCTAGTTACATGAAAGGCTCACATTGCAACTGTATAAATTGAGCCTTTTAAAAATTCTCATCATTGTTATTACTGGTATTTGAGAAGCTTTCCAGTAATTTCTATCTATTTTCCATTGAACAAGCATTAATTTGTTTGGCCAGAAATTCATAGAAGGATGGTTTTTTCTCTTTTTATTTATTTTTCCCCTTTGAGTTGACATTGGTGTTTCATTGGTAGTGGCTTCTCTAGCTTTGATCTTCTGTAGGCATTGTCAAGCTAGATAGTTTTGGTTGCCCAAAACTTATATGCTTGCTCAACTTGTAAGCCAATTAGTTATGATATTATGATGTATAATATTTCACATTACAAATGTGGCACAAAGACCCATAGCACCAATAGAATACAAGAGTTTGAAATTGCCAAAGGCAACTATCTTAATAGTGCTACCCATCTGATTGTAATATACCTCAAATATCTTAAGAAAAACTTTGTTGAGCCAAAGACCCTTTAGCTTCAGGCCTTGTATGAATGTGTTAATTGGATTTAGTTTTGAGAAAAGAGACACTGTATGTACCTTGTTTTTCCATTAAAGGAACTGCAAGTCTTGAAGAATCCATTTATCATATTCTTGGCACTGATTGTCAGTTTGAAAGCTTTTGGCCAGATATGAGTTCACAGTAGGTTAGCCCTGCAATGCCAATCTTATATATCTAGTCTGATAGTCTTGCTATGGTCTACAAACAATCATCAGTGCCCATTACATATTGTAGAAAGGAAAAATACCCACAATGTAAAAAATAAGACCATCAACTGTTATCTATTGCCTCAGAGATGATGGGTACACTGTGGCAATAATTGTTTCTATATTAGAAGCAAGAACATTGTCATTATACATCTACACATCTCATTGGTTGCCGATGTGCCAGTATATAATGCACCTAGTTTAGATTGAGACCATTATACTATAATGATGAAGTTTCTAAACTGTATATATCCAAATAAAAATGTGTTTAATGTTACTTATAGCTTAGTATGATGAACAGAAGCAAAGTGCAAACAAGACATATACACATTATCAGGCCCAGATTTACCCTTAATTAGTTTAACCTTTTCTTTTTTTTAAATCAATCAGACGATAGATAAGAGATAAGCTAAATTTGCCCCAAATGCTAACCTTGCTTCCAGTAGCAACAGTCATCAACTCTTCTTCTATCTTTGTCTCCTATTTTCCAGTGTTATTTTTAGCAGCCAAAACATTCACCTTGGCCTTCTTGGCCTTTTTCTCTAAGTTCTTGGCCTTCTTTGCCCTTACCTTTTCATTTGCCTTTTCTCTCCTTTCTTCCACCTTTTTTTCTCTCACCTTTTCTTTACTCAGGCCCTGGCTTGATGTTCAGCAGCCTTTTTTACCTTCTCATTGGCTTTGACAAGCTTTTCTACTTCCTTTAAAGCCTGGTTGGCTCTTTTCACATTAACCTTCTAAACTGCTGTTGGCCATCATACTTGAGCAGCAACAGAAGTTACTGAATCAGATACAACAACCTTTTGAGGTCTCTTGGTGTGGCTCTAATCCCTATTGAGAGTGCCAACTAGAACACTCTGCAAGAAGGGGAGTCTATGCTTTAGACTCAGACATGGGCGTAAAGCTTAAGAGGGGGGTACACTGCAAGAGATTATTTTCAGAAAGAAACAGACCTTGACTGAAAGTGTTACACTGGTTGGCTCACTGGCACAGGATACAGGGAACTTGCTATCAGCAAAAGCAATAAGCAGGAGTACAGACAGAGAGATTAAGATGAGAGGAGACAAAGGAAAAAGTAGTATATTAAGTAAGCATCCACTATAGGGGCTTCTTCCAATATAGTTTACTACAGCACATATCTGAAGCTGGCTAGCACACAACTGAAAATGACATGTAAAATAAAATAAAATAATATGAATAAAATAAAATATGCTTCCTCACAATTCCCATCCTTATCTGTATAGTTGTTATTGTTGAAGAGCAAGCTAGATGGTTGGGCAGAATCACTAGCAGCAGACCTACCATTAGTAAAACCACTAGTGGCCTCATTGTTAGCACATCTCTGCTAAGCAATTAAGATTAAAACAGTTGTCTAAGAGTTTGTCTGAGAGTGGGTGAAACTACATTGACTGTTGGATAGTGGGCAAGGAGTTGGAAGGTCAGTGTCACAGAATTGTGCTATTTCCAAATCAGCAAGCTATTTGTTCATAGCACTCTCAGCCTCTTGTGCAGCTTCTAGTTCTTTGGCTGTTGCATTTTTCTTGAGACCACACTTGCATTTTGTAGGTTGTAGAATGGCAACAGGTTGCTTGACTCACTTAAGAGGCTTATTCTAACTATGAGAGTGTATTTGGGGCATTTTGTAAGGTGAAGTATGTGATTGAGCGTTAAAAAGAGTAGAGTAAAAGGTAAGTAAACTTTTGTACTTGAGCAAGAGACAGAAAACTAATAAGATGGTAGTGTAAATGAAAAATTTCAGTTTCAAGGTGTGCTCAAGTCCCACCATTGTGCTGCCACCAAGTTCAGCATTTCATAGTTTTCAATGACATGGACTCCTCTAGCTCTCATAATGATAATGCATATAGATTTTCTCCTAATATTTAAATTGCCAATCTCTAGAATAAGGGTGCATGCATGCCTTGCCCCTATTTAAGCTATGTATTATCATTTACAACCCCCAACAGACTTCAGCAACAACTCTCAAACTGGTAAACACAAGTTCAATTTGAACACTTAACCACCCTCATCCTCAGCTCATCTATTCTGGCAATACAAACCACAACTTATAGTTGAAACACCAGATAAAATATTATGCATTTCAAAGGTGTTAAGTTTTAAGAAGCTTGTACTATTACTTAGCAATTTAGAGGCCAGTCATTTTCATTCTGTACATTGAGAACACCATTGTCTCAAGAAGGCTCCAACTCAGTAAGTTATGGAATATTAATGTTATTATTCTTCAAGCATCATCCTCCACAAGTATATCACTATCCACTTTGTCAGGCACTCATGAGAGGACAAATAGGGGGACTTGTCTCTAGTCTTTCATTATAATAACACACCTCACTCTAATTTGATAAATATTAACTACCATTTTTCAGACAATACATCATCTAAAGCAGATTTTTTAGGTTGTGATTAATTTTAAGAAGAAAGGCATGGAAAACAATGACAGGTTCCTTTGTTTTGAAGCTATCATCCACTACTCAATGGTAAGTTTAAGCTCTTATATATTTTGACTAGCTAATATTGACTATTTTATGTCTATTTGTATAGGCATATCATGTAACAAGTATAATAATAATTTACCTAAAGGGGGATCTCCACCACTATTAGACAGTGATGGCACACTTCCACCACAAGGTGACTGGATCTCCTACAATAACCAAAGGGAATTTGAAGTCAACAATCTGCTTTTCATATACCAATAATTATCTGCTGGTAACATAAATAAGTCGTTTAATATTTGGAAAGTGTCATTAGTGCCATTTGACATGACTTGGCTGTTGGAGTTAGAAGAAATTACTTAGATTGATTGTTGATGGTCAGCCTGTGTACATTTGTTGGCAAAAAAGTAAATTTGTAGCAGACTAGGCCAAGCCTTGCTGTAGGTGTGGGTTAGTTGTGGATGCATTTAGAGCAATCCAGCCCATCAATCTGCATAAATTGCTTAACCTATAATTTTTCCCTAGACATGTTTCCCTGCTTGTCCACATTTCACTGTGGATGCTATTTCTAATATGATCAAATAAATTTGTATTTTGTTTTCTAAGCACCTTTTACAAATAAGCTAATTACATGCACATTTGCAATTGCAATAGACCTACAAATGCTTGAGTCACCAAGTTGTTGTTTGTGGCAAAGTTCAAAGTTGCCATGTGTGCTTTTTATATTCATCTCACTGTTAGCCATTTCTTCTTTCTCTATAACCACTGGTTCTGATTATTTATTGGGCAATAGAATTTTGCATATGTGTTTTCTGATATGAAATATACACAAGAAATCCAAGTAGTATAAGTTATGCCCAACAATAGGAGTATTCAAAGTTGCACTTATTTTTCTACTTATTTTCTACTTATTGCTAATTTGGACTGTAAAACACAATAAAAAATAAGTGAGTGACAGAATAAAAATAAGAGTATTCAAAATTGCACTTATTTCTCTACTTATTTTTTACTTATTTTTCATTTTTGTGTTCTATAATAAGTAATAAATAAGCATATTCAAAACTAGCTTATTACTAGATTTTTATTTTGCCACTCAACTTTTATTGTATTTTAGAGCACAAATTAGCAATAGATAAAAAATAAGTAAAGAGAATGAGTATAACTTTAAATATTCTTAATCTAGTAATAGGCTACTTTTGAATATGCCTATTTACTTATTGTAGAATGTAAAAATGAAAAATATGATGAAACACAGCTATATTTAATTACTATGAAGATTTACTAGTCCTTAATTATACAGTGATGTGCATACATGAAATACTAAAGCATATGTGCTTCTTGAATCTAATGCTCTGGAAGCTTTGGTTGGACATTCAAGATGCTGATCACTGATTCGGTCGATTGATTTGTGAGCCTCATACCCATATGTCTCAATAAATAAGTAAAAAATAAGTAGAGAAATAAATGTAACTCTAAACACCACTAATGCTTCAGTAGATATTGCTCTATTTTTCTTATAGATTACATGCTCAAGATATTTTGTTGTAGATAAATCAAAAACTTGAATGGAGTGAACACAAAATGTTTGGAGTCTACCAGTGGTATGAAGGGTGTAAATATCTAGGTGAGAGTAGAAATGAGTTTAAGGAGGTATGAGTGGGCTTAAAAGTGTAAGCATGCAGTTGATAGTAGCTATGTCAATGAGGTTTAAGAAGGCCTAGGCAATATTCAATACTGTACAGTACATTGCATAGGCCTACTTAGGGCAAGCTTTGATCATGACTTGTTAACAAGTGCTTGGTGTTTGACTTTTTTAAAATTAGTTTTCTCTATGGCCTAAATCTCTGCAATTTTAATATGAGTTACTCAAATATGCTCACTCCCATTTTATATCATTTCTGAAACAATCTTGTGTTTCTTAGAACCCATAGGCTTAAAAACCTCTACAGTGGGTTTAGATGTCTCTATCTCAATGTCAGCATTGTAATTATCAAATCCTGGTAACCCTGTATGAGAATCATAGGCTAGTGAACCACCATCACTATGAAACTCAAGATCCCCCCAATCCGGTGACCAATAAGTAGTTTAAGAACTGATTTTATAAATAGGTAGGCTGAAAATTAAAAAGATGGACTTACCAGAGTCCCATCTCAATGCTTGTGATAGGCTGCTGAGATTGATTGTCATTCCAGATGGTGTGTAGACAAGCTGTCGTGAGTGCTATCGAGCACGTCACCAGCAGGGTAACCCCTGGCTCTGGAATAGCAATAGTGATAGCTTAGAGGGGGAGAAGAGGGAGAGTGTCAACTAAAGACACTCCTGACTCAGAAGTCTTGGGAAGTCGGCTCAAAAGGCTCAGAACTTCCAATCACCCAGCTTTAGCCAACAGGGCAACAAACTGGATTGAAGGACAAAAAGGTCAAGATGAGGAGAAGTGAAGTAGGAGTGTCTGACTATATAACTAGAGATAGGGGTCAGATTACTATACAAGATAAGGAAAGGTAAACCATGAATTCACTACACAGCATGGAGTCACATAGAAGCATATGGGCAAATAAGGAAGAAGATAGGATGGACAGAGAGATAAGTAAAAGGGAGAGAATAAGAGAGGAGAATATCAACTCTCACATTAGCCTCCCCACTGCTTTGCTCATTTCTGGGGACATTGTGCACTTGATTATGGGCCAGAAGGTGCCCACAGATGTTAGGCTCATTGATATTTCTGGTGACCTGAGATTCAATGGGAGCATGCTCACAGGAAGATATGTCATAATATGCTTGTATTCCCTTTTCTTCACTCACGATAGTTGCCCCTATGTATCAGATGTTCTCCCCTCTCACTGCATGCACGTCCTCGCACCTGAAGGCAATAGACCTCTCAATCTCACCTATGCTGCCCATCAACGCATTGTCGCCATCCAGGAGCAGTGGGCCACATAGGGTTGCTGTGCGCTGGTACTGGCATGGCACATCATAGAAGATGACCATGGACCCTTATGTGGAAGGCTTTGATGAGCTTATCAATGGACTCAACTCAGAACTCATGGCATCATTGTCAGTCTTGTCAGCCTGATCAATCCACTGAAGCCAGATATTCATGAGACCATTTGGTGCATAAAGATTGAGAGGTTTCTCTTCATGTTGCTCTGACTGCTTTTGCATATCATAGTGTGTCATGGTGCCAGGATTCACTTCTTCATTGTAACTGGGGACCATCTGCCATGGCTGTTGCCATCGCTGCACAAGTGGGCATCATCTCTAATGTGACAATGGCGATGCGTAGCACACAGAGAACAGCCCAGTGCAGTTGCAATATCCTTCAAGCTCAGATGCACCAGGAGCCAGACATGTGGGACTCACTAATTGCTCAAACTTCAGCCCTACCGAAGTTTGCATGCCCCAGCACTACCCTTCTTACTTTTCTCTTACCTCATTTTCCACCTTAGACACGGCGCGTACACTCATGCAACAGGATCAATTACGGGCAATAAAAACGTTAAAGTTCTCAACATCTCCCATATGTGTCCTATTCTCAACACTTATGATGTTATTTTGCACCAACTGGATGTCATGACCCACAAATCATCTCTTCAATCTTCTTCTTTACTTTGTCCACTTCATTCTCCAATCAAATCAACGTAACATTTCTCTTCACCATCCTCCAAAACCCTCTACATGTGATTTGTCTTTTTTTTTGACTTTCCTAACCACTTTCACTCTTTTCCTATCCATTGTATGATAGTGTCATGATGGATTAATAATACAGTTTGTCCCCACTTCTGCAGAACATTCATAATGGCTGAAAACAAACTGAGTTCTCTCCCTCACATGCCATATATCCCTGTGCTAATAATGACTTTCCGTCCTTGCTGTTATGGCTTCATAGGGCTGTTCTGTGTGAGCAGTGACTTGTGAGGCACAAGTATGTGTAGCAAGGGTTCAGTGGCTATCAGTTAGCCTATCAGTCAGTCAATCAGTCAGCAAGTTGAGTCATCATATAGTAAGGTTATCAGTCAACATCCATGCAAGCGAGTGTCTCAGGACTAAAATACTCAATTAGCCCCTCCATCCATCTGATAGAGTCATCGGACCAGTAACAGTCCCTTTGTAGATATGCCACCTTTTCATCCGTCAGATGAGGTGGTGTCCTTCGGGATTGAACCCAGGTGGGATTCCTTGTATCCCCTATGTAGGTGTAGCTGGGCAGATAGTCCATAGCAATCACAAACAGCGTTGGAAATTCACTCCTATTGATCTGGATCATCTAGATTGGCTGCGTTCACCCCTGATAGTGTAAGGGAAACTCACCTCCCAGAAGTGAACGATATCCGTGTTAGGGGGGGAAGTCAAGCCAGATACATATCTCCGATATTCATCATCGATGGTTCCCTCGGGGGGAGTATTGTTAGCACAGCCAAATAATTGATCCATCTTGTCATCAAACCCACGACGTGATGGGTAACTGGGGAAAACTGACGATTGCTTGTGTATAGATGACTTACACAGTGTAGTGGGCGCAGCGCCTCAAAAGGCCGTACGAGAGGTGCTGTTCGAAGTCTGCTTCCTGTGATATTCAGACATCTTTGGTGATAATTCAGGCTTTGAATTCGCAATTACCAGCAAGTAGTGCCAAGTACTCACAAGACCCAGCATAGTGGTTCGAGCGTGCTGCTTATAGTTATCTTCCCACTCCTCTCTAATCCACTAAGTACAAATGCAAGGGTTGAGAACTACATGATGATCTACAGTCAATTCATGATAGGATATGATAGAGAACTCACCCATGGTAACGATGTACGCATCGGTGTCATCCATGAAACTATAATATTTCTTTGCCCATTTCAAGCCAACTTTGATCCATGGTGCTAGCTTCGGATGGTCTTCAGTGAGGTCCTCCCATCCCAACATAAAAATTTTGAAAATTCCAACAGAGCCTGATAACACAGGTATTGATTTAGCAGACATGGTCTGCTGGACTCTGTGAGGCACCTGAAAAGTGGGTTGAGGAAGCAACATGTGGATCTCGGTGGAAACTGGCCTCTAATACTTTACCAATTGCTTGGAGAAGGTCCCAATCCATTTTTGTGAGTTTAACCTTTCAGAACTTATTCGCCTCCATCTTAAAATAGAAGTCGATAGCCTGAAGATGCAGGTATTATGCTCCAACACCATGATTAAAACAACTAACTGCTCACCGGTCGAAGCATCAATAGACGTTCAATCATGGCATACATGGAGTCCCACCTGGTCCTGACATCATGCAGCAGTTCCAGGTCAGGTATCACAACAACTTCTAATTTGACGTCTTGGAACTATCCACTCTCATTTCCATCTTTGATGATCTTCTTGAAATCTTGTTTCATTTGATCCGACGAACGTAACACGCAGACGACCGTGTGAGCGCATTTGACAGGATCACGTTTCATATTTGAAAACCAAGTCCAATCTTCTGCACTAAGTAATATGTCTCTTTTGCTATTGTCATTGTCATCACTGTTGTCATTGTCATTGTCATCACCATCATTGTTGTTGTTGTTGTTGTTGTTGTCATTGTCATCATCAGTGTCATTGTCATCATCATTGTCATCGTCAGTGTCATTGTCATCATCATTGTCATCACCATCTTCATACCTAAGGAGCTTCAAATACTCCTTAGAGACTCGTGTAGGCGACGCAACGATATGAGACATGGCGATGTTGATGATGTGCGGAAAACATCAAACGCGATTGTTGAGATAATCAAATTTAATATTGGGGTGACGCTTCTTTAATAAGCCTTCCAACTCACGCATTGCTGTGGCATTATTCGCTACATTATCAAGGGTGAAATACCCGATCTACAAGTTTGTCAATACGCTACTGAATACTAGCATGACAAATCTTACTTTTTTTGTGACACTGGCACGATCCAGAAGATGACGAATACATTGAGCGATGTTTTTTCCGATATGCCTTTTCTTCAACTGATGAAACCCGATTAATGCCGTTTTCAAAGAAAGAGAATCACCGGCACCCCCTTCAGCAATCCAGTGCGCAGTGAGGGCGAGATATGAAGAAAGTGTCCCAGAGGACCATACATTGGCCGTAAAGCTGATCTGGCCAGCTGCATTCTAATTTGATGAGTTCATGAGCAGCAGAAGGTGGACTTGGGACATACGTGGAGCTCTTGCTTCAAGCTGCCAAACCATTCATGCCATTTATCTATGATAGCCTGGCGAAGTCTGTCTCGATGGGGGATATCATTGTCTTGTAGGCTTGGGCGAAGAAGCATGCATAGGTCACAGAATTCAGGACATTCGACAACACGGATTGACTACAAAAATGTGAGGAGATAAGTTAGAGACAGAAAGAGGCTACTCACTTGGTCGTCGGCAACAATGAAGTGAATGAGGTATTCAATGAACGACTTCAAAGTAAACTGAGGAAGTCCACATTTGCGTAGTTTACCGACTGTATTCTTAGCACTGCGCTTTTCAGTTGAGAGGGGTAGGACTATCCTTTCTCCTGAACGGTCTTGTCATAGATATCTGAGTGCTTGTTGAGAAGGTGATTATGACAGTTCGATTTGCCTAATCCAACACAGTACATGTAATTTTCTATGCCCATGCCTGGCGTAATCTTCTCGTAGCCATGTTTGTCACTAATATACTAATATTAGATGCTTGTTAGCAGAGCAGGTGATACAGGACTTACCCGCATAGTTTGCATACTCGCTTCTCATCCTCCCCGACTGTAACCACGGTGAAAAAATAGTCCACATCAACAGCAGGCTGAACCTTGCGAGATTTGTTAGTATCCTGGGTGTCCTTGGTATGCAGACTACGAGCAGGGTTGAACAGAGGATCTATATCTCAAAGCTGAGGTTGGTTCCCCTGCGATGCAGCATCATCCGACTTGTCTTCGTGAACAAGTTCAAAATCTTCGCCACTGCCGATTTGATCATACTGGGAAATTACCTGTTAGCACATATTACAGGTATTGTGAGTAATATTCACCGTCCTGGTGGTGCGCCTGGGAGCCCACTTTTTTTGCACGGCCTTAGGCTTATTGCCTACTGCTGAAGCTTTTGCGGGAACGTCTCCAGTGGCCTTTCTACCAGCATGTTGAGGCATATGTAGAATGGTTGATAGAGGTATCAATGAGGTGGGAGTTCAGGACATTCAGGTTTGTAACGTGTGACGTTTTACTTAGGCAGTACCAACGAGGGCCACATACGATTGTCCTATATGAGTCATACAATTCAATTCAATTGTCCCATACAAGTCATCCAATTCAAACAAGTCTCCCATAAGTCATAACAATAAATATCATTACGATGTTATACACATTGCTGCTTCAGTGATGAGCCCTCCTCCCCAATGTTCAACTTCGACCTCTTAGATGAGGACCGGGGCAGATTCCCTTCGAGTTTGGAGAACTTTATTTTTTGCTTCTCGGCATGATCTGTATCCGGCCAAGACGGAACGGCAAGTGCTTTGTTGAAAGTAGAAATCATCAATGTATGGTCCTTCAGATAGGCTTTGGCTTTGGCTATACATTTTTTGTATTTGACTGGTTTGTTGCTTTTGCTGTCATCACTGTCATCATCCAATGTTTCGTTGAATAGGAAATGTAGGGAAAGGCATTGTTTAGCAGCTTCATCATGTAACCACGAATGTCAACTGTGGAAGATCCAAAAGAGTTGGCGGATCAATTCAGTGAGAGGTTCATTGTTAGTAATTTGATATCCTTCTATTGAGGGAAAATTTAGCATCCAATTCAACTTTCCAGAGCTGCCCTTTGTCGAACTGCATGAAGGGTTGAACAGCTCCGACAAAACATTTCCGTGTACTTGAGAACTCCAAGGATTGCTTAGGAACCTGATGCTGAGCCACAAAATAACATAGAATGATGATTCCAAGTCATGAATGAATGTGTGAGGGATTGAAGAGTCCTTGACAAGATCTGCAGCCACAAACTGCCAGGTGCCCTAAGTTCAATTTGTGAGTACCCAGCGTATTGGCGGATATTTGATCCTTACTGTATGCATACTGCGACTTGTTCTATTCCCTGAATCTAACTCCTTACATAGATCCCAATCAATGAGAAGTCCACCGTCAAATTCAAGCTCATCCACGATAAGAATGTTTCTGGCACTGATATTGCGATGGAGGATCCCACAATTGACGATGGCTTGTTAATGAGCTATGGGAAAACATGGTTAGGAATTGTCAACTTCTACTCGAAGGGAACACGTACCAACTAAAGCAGCACGAATTGCACGCGTCATTTCTCGACTGAATTTGAACTTGTCAAGGGGCTGGCCTATGTGGTCCAGTATAAGATGGTAGTGGCGATGTGGTATGAAATGAACTTGGGAGAACCAATTTTCAGATACCAGTTTGTCGGTTTGCGTTGAATGATATTTATTGTCGCCAACATCACCCGAGTTTGAGCAGTATGGGACATTTTTCACTTTGAAGGTTTCGAACTTCAAATAAATGTCACCTTCCTTCAACACTCCGTCGACAAGTCTCCAAGAATCCTTCATGATAATCTTCTTGTCCTGTGAAAGATCATAGCCGATAGACGTTCGAGTCCAACGTCCAACTGGCAGACCATTCAGTCAAAAATTTACATAAAACTGGTATATCTGACATGTATATTTCTCATAGAATTGGGTGTATCCGACGATCGGCCGACAATGCATATAATTGGGAGCAGCCGACCATATTTTTCTAGGGGTCACAAATGTAATACTAATTAATTATGCTAAATATGATTTTCTCAGCTGATACCAATTTTGTGGTTACTCATAACTGTGGTATCGGCTGATTATAATATATATAAGGTTCGGCTAATACCAACTAAGTGGCTACTTACAATTACATATATGTGGTATTGGCCGATCATGGTGTATAAAATGGTCGGCCGATACCAACTAAGTGGTTACTTACAATTACATATATGTGATCATGATATATAAGGTGGTCAGCCGATACCAACTAAGTGATTACTTACAGTTACATATATGCGGGATCGACCGATCATGGTGTATAAAATGGTTGGCCAATACCAACTAAGTGGTCACTTATAATTACATATACATGTATGTAGTATTGGCCGATCATGGTATATAAGATGGTCGGCCGATACCAACTAAGTGGCCACTCACAATTACATATATGTGGTATCGGCCAATCATGGTATATAAGGTGGCCAGCCGATACCAACTAAGTGGTTACTTATAATTACATATATGTGGTATCAGCCGATTATGGTGTATAAGGTGGTCAGCTGATACCAACTAAGTGGTTACTCACAATCACATATACAGTATGTGGTATCGGCCGATTATGGTATATAAGGTGGTCGGCCGATACCAACTAAGTGGTCACTTATAATTACATATACATGTATGTAGTATTGGCCGATCATGGTATATAAGATTAGGGATAATCATGGGCCACCCTGGGGTTTTTTTAAGCGACCCGTACCCGCCTGCCGGCACTACCCGTGCCCCACGTCAAGAGTAAGGGTTTCCCACTCTCAGGGTATGGGATCCCACACGATAAGGGTGTGGGCAAGGGTGGGGGGTTGCCTGTGGGTTTTTACTATATCATACTTTTGGTGTTATGGACTTATAGTTTATGTATAATATGTCAATATATTCAGTGCTACTGCTACGAGTCTACAACAAACATGGACGACGTGAATGGGAAAGCGTCGGGAATTGTCTGAATTGAGGCTTGAGTGGCGGAAAGTCTGACGTAGCCACGTAGATCACAGACGATGACTTGTCCAGCTGTCCCTGCAACAGTTCTTGGATGTTAAGTTTGAAGGGAATGACGATGCGCAAAGCTGCGACGTCGACACATCATAGGGTCGAGACCCTCGAAGCAAAGTCAGAAGGGTGGGCGTTGGCGCCGCATTGCCCTTCATGTGGAAGAGGGAACGCAACGAGGACTGTGAGTCTGTGAATGAAAGCCATAGAACTTGTCAGTGACCTGGGTGGCAAAGAGAACAAATAACTCACTTGTCTGATGTGGAGGTGGAGGCGGAGTGGGAGTGTCAAAGGACATGGGGAACAAGGTAGTCGTAGCAGATGCGTTCGCCTGAGGTCAACAAGATAGTGCCGTCATGGCCTTCCTTGTCTTGCTCAATAGAAGAGACGCGACCAACCTTGATGGTGCCATTGTTCTTCACAAGGAGATCGTCGTAAGGGATGAGAGTGGACTCTTTGAGTTTGCCCTCCCAATTATTGTTATGCAGATGCTGGCCTGGAGATGAAGGGCAAATGACACGCAGTTACGAGGGTGAGGGTCGTCGAAGAGAGGGATGCGGGTGATGGTCGCGCCAGCTGCGCCACCACCCACGTACCAGCTACATATCGATACTCTTGTTTGAACAGGATGATGCATACGAAGAAGAACGAAATCCACATGCAGGTGCTCGCACGAACAGCGCTCACTGTTGAAGGGCAAAATTAACATCAGATGAGTGGGATAGGAAAGGAGTTACCATGGCGACACTTGGGATGGAACAGGAGCATTAGGGTCAACGACAGGAGGATGCTCGCCTAGGAAAGCACCATCGATGATGATGCTTGAGGCGGGGAGAGAGTCGATGAGAGTCTAGAATGAAAGTGAGGACGTCAGAGATAGGAAAAGTAAAGACAATCATATAAATGTACGAAACATGTGACTGATGTGAGTGCGGCAGCGAGTTAGTTGGGTTGATGTCAAGAGTATGCATGAGCACGACGATGCTACCCCTGCTGCCACATCTCTGTCTGATTACAGTGGGTTTTTTGAGGGCATTGCCGCATTGGACACGCTCTTGTCGGCGTTGATGCCCCATTTCATGCTCGTATGTAGTGTATGTGCGTGCGTGCCAGGCTTGGGACATGTGAAGGTGATGCGACATCCTGAGTGAAGCAGATGAGGACGAGGACAGGAGACATACTGATTGCTGAGGAGCCAGGTGTTACGGTGATGGTTGGTCACACTGGCACAGTAGCCAGAGGTGCGTGAGGTGGTACGGACACTGAGCGTTGGTCGTGATGAAGATGAATGGAGCCTGGGGGTGTATGCACACGACATCATTGAGCAGCTGTCGATCTTGCTGATGACATGGCTGGGCATGGGCGGCGTGACCTGGAAAATGACTCGAAACGACTTGAGCGAAGGGGCTGCATGTGGTGCTCGTCGAGGAAGTCAGAATCAAAGTTGAACAGGATGAGGGAGCACTTACCATCCAGTTCCTTTGTTGCCCATGCTGCCACTGCCTAAGTTCCTATGGAATTGGTTACAGAAGGGAGGTACATGCATGAATGTGATGGGTGACTCGACGTCAAATGGACTTTGTGAAAGTGGACTTGAAGGGGCCGCGTGGCTCCTCGATGTCACCGTGGGGGGCAAAACATGGTGGTCTTCATCATTTGGGACACGAAGTGGAGGTTGTTGAGGACAACTCTATAGAGGGGTGACCTAGAGGTGGGAATCAGCGCCGCACCACCGTGACAGTCAGAAACTCGTACCGCAGTTGATGGATGGAAGTCACATCGAGGGAGAAAAAAGGAGATGAGAAAAGAGGGAAAGAGGGAGGGCATCAAAAGAAATAAAAACCTGATAACTTGAGAGCTTGGATGAAAAGGGGCCACGTGGCCTCTAGGCGGCAACTTGGGATTCAGACTTGAGGTGTTTGTGAGAAAGAAGCCCCAAATGCCTCGATGCATCACAAAATGCACCGAGCATGTCGCACTGTGGCACGGGAGAACGAGACAGAGGCGAAGAGGGAGACGGAGAGGGCGTGAGGACAGCTATTGAGCTGTAAACGAAGGCTGTGGCGACTTGCAGCGCCGTAACTTGGCAGGATCAGGTGGAATCGGTGGAGATCAGGGTCAACCCGTGCATGCCCGCTGGCAAATAAACAAACCCGTAGCAGGCTGGGCCAATCCTCACTGCGGGCGTGGGTTGGTCATGGGTTGGATTTTGCAACCCACGCCCGTACCTGGATCAACCCGGCCCGCCAACCCACACAGGTCGCTTGACCCGTGATGATCCCTATATACAGTAAGATGGTCGGCCGATACCAACTAAATAGTTACTTACAATTACATATACAGTATGTGGTATTGGCCAATCATGGTGTATAAGGTGGTTAGCCGATACCAACTAAGTGGTTACTCACAATCATATATACTGTATGTAATATTGGCCGATTATGGTATATAAGGTGGTCAGCTGATATAGTAATACTAATTAAGTGGTTACTTACAATTACTAATATACTCTATAAGGCGTTCAGATGTTAGCCAGGTCTGAGTTTGATTGTATAAGACTGGTTCGATTATTGAGTGACTTGGGTTGACTGTAACATGGGCACTTGATTCTATAGACTTCAATAACCGCTTTAAGAAGCCTTCTAAAAAGCACAATAAAGCATTTTCTTAGTTTCTTGTTAAGTATTGCTTATTACTAAGCGTGAGAAAAAATTGTGATTGAAGGAGACTTTAGAATAAGGAAGAAGTGGTTTAGAAGCGTTGAGAAGCATAGAATATGATTTAAGAGAAGCTTAGGGCTTCTCTAGTTGTAACTACAGGGCTATTTATACTTGAAATGAATGAAATTCCTTTTTGCATTTTGGACATATTTCCATCATAGAGCCTAGCATTCCCTATATATGGAGTGGCAATACATTAGAAAACAAGTAGTGACACCTTGTATAGTAATGAAACATAATATATGGCTATGTTAACTAAAAACAGATGGCTTTGCTAGTTGTTGATGGTTCATTGTTACAATCTGAAGTGTACTATGGCTCTGCCAATCAGGTGCTATAGTTCTAAGTGGGAATCAACTAGGTTAACAAAGCCATATCTTTGTATAGTAATAAAGCTCTTTCAATTGTATCGTAATTTCAGACATTCTTGAGGCACATCTGAATCATAAAGTAGAATAGGAATAACTTTGTATAGTAGGAGATGGAAAAGGAAAGACATTGCAATATCTTACCATTACTAGAGATCTAGTAAATCTGGATCTAAGACATATGGTCAACAAGTTATCATGTCAGTTCATAAGCCAATAGCAATGTACATAATAAAAGCAGAATCAAAGATGAAACAGAATAGGTGCATCTGCCCAGCAAATGTGCTTTGATAAACAGTTAGGACTCTTTCGTCCAATAACTCACTGTTTAGTAACAATGGTAAACTGGTAATAGATGTAAGCAAGCTCATTAATATATTAAAGCAAGTGTTAGAGATTAATACATATAGTATGTGTTGGATGTTGGAATGTGAAAGTGCAAAGTGAACACTGCCATAACATAGCAAATAGCTAGGTAAATAACGGCTATAATAATGATAACAATCATGATGGCAAGTACAATAATGAAAACTTACATTTTTTTCTTATAACCTCTTTATTGCATCTCCTGCTGTTTCACTTTCAGTATGTCAAGTCTCCTTATCCAGTCTTCTTTACTCACTACTTGCCTTGCACTCCTTCTCTGATTACTTTTTCCATCCTCTTTGTCTTCTTTCTCCTTAATTTTACAATCCTTACCCTCCTCCTTTGCACTTTTACACCCACACATCCTCCTCCTTTTTCACTATAGTACAGCTCTATGCCTGATCTTCCCAATTACCTATAAATTACATGATGGACACACGCTTCCAGGATCAATTGATCCTCTACCACATCAATTGTCCATCCCTTGAAGATATTATCTACCCACTTTTTTAGCACTTTCAAAATAACTACTCTAATATTCTCATGGCTGATATCTGATGCTTTTTCTCTAACTCATTCTTATCTTTCAACACTCAGTCTCTCAGTCCCACATTATTCATGTTACCAGCCATCTTTTTCAAGACGACTCATTATGGCCTTTACACTTTTCATGCTTTTACTTGAGACTCCTACCTCCGCTCCTACCCACCACCATACCTTCTCACTCTCTATTAAGTTCCAACATCGCCTCTGTCACCTTACCAATATCTTTCATCACAGCACTATTTAACTGGCTGGACATTTGGAGAGCACTTCTATGGCACCATCTCTTAACCAAACACCATGTTATCACACTCCATACTAGAGAAACTTTATATAATGCTTATCTTACTCTTTCTCCTCACCTTTCTTATCTACACTTATAACTTTCTGCTACTCAAACGAGCCAACAAGGTGGCATAGCTTTATGCTTATCTGAGCTATATTACATAACATAGTTAAATTCAGTCACATGATCTCTCACACGGTCATACATTTCTGCAATAAATATGGTCATGTGACCATAACTCACGTTTACATCACTCCCCCTCTTACATAGCATTCAACAATTACAAATAAAAACAAATTTACTAAGTCAAAAATGTAAACTAAAGGGCGCAAGACCAGCCTGGCAAGAAGGGGCCCACTTCCTGCCAAACTGACCAAGCGGTGCAAAAAATAAACTAAAAAACTAAAAAAAGTCCCAAAGGCTTGAGACCGAACACGATTCCCTGTACTTGTACACATGAGAATCAAAAGCACATGATTGAAACAAGACTCACCGCGTGAGTCACAATGTGACCACCTCACCAATCCGGAAAACTGTAAAGCATGTGTCAGAATTGAAGCAGTGGATTTGAGAAAACCTACTAGTTGAGTTTGAATCCCAAGGGCAAGTCACTGTATAACACATGTGAGAATCGATGAAAAAGAGTAAAAAAATCGTACCAGGTAAGACAACCCAATGTGAACGATGAGGGGATGAGGGGGGCAAGAGCGAGAAATCATCCCCGACACATCGCAGAAAGGGAGCAGGTGAGAGAGGAGAATTGACCCCTACACATCACCACTGACACGACCAGACAACCAGAAGAGGGGGCAAGAGCGGGGAATCATCCCTGACACATTGCAGAAAGGGAGCAGGCGAGAGAGGGGAATTGACCCCTACACATCACCACTGACATGACCAGGTGACCAGAAGAGGGGGCGAGAGCGGGAAATCATCCCCAACGCATCGCAGATAACAAGCAAGTGAGGAGGGGAATCATCTCTTACACATCATCACTGAACCGACACCACTAAACCGACACTACAAGACAATGAAAAAGGAGGGGGGCAAGAGCGGAGCATTAACCCCGACACATCACAAATAACAAGCAAGTGAGGAGGGGAATCATCCCCTACACATCACTGCTAAACCAACACAAGGCAACAAAAAAGGAGGGGGCAAGAGCAGGGCATAAACCCTGACACATTATACAGTGGGCCAAAAAACTGTCCCAATGTTTGGCTGTTTTGGAAAGAGTGAGTTGTAACAAATTGAATAAATTACATAATAATCTGAAAATAATATATATTATATTTTAACATCTTGGCTTTCGAACAAGCCCAAGGTCATGTGATTTGGATTAGAATTGATGTAATGGCAAGCAAAATAAAACACCCTATCATTGGGATAGTTTTTTGACCCTCTATTATTTCACCAATATACCCTTTATTTTGACCCAGATCACTATAAGACCAAGTCTAAAATTTACCAACAAGGTCATGTGACTTTGGTTCTACAAGCCTAATGCACTGGATTTGCTTCAATCACCTTATTTTCTCTCTATAACCTTTATATACCCTACATTCTTTGCTTGGCGCTTTTTGGTTATTTTTTGTATTTATAAAGGCTATCCAGTGTATCAAATCTAGTCTACATACACTCTAGACAAGTCTACTATTGATAAAAGCAAGAATAAAACTGATTAAAATAAAGAAAATAGTAAAGAAAGCCATTTTACGATGCAATTAATAGGGTAATCTTACATTAAATTACTACTAGGAAACTCAATAATGCTGTTAAGGCCACTAAATCCAATCTCAACATTATTCTGATCTATTCCAACCCATACATTATTATGTCACAAAATTATTTCCTTCTCTACATTTAATAGCAAGTAAAATAGTTGTGTCTCAAAGTCATATTTTTTCTATCTTTAAATGTAGACCTTTTTGTTGATCCAATTCTGTTTAGTTTAGTTTAATATAACTATAAAACCTCTTTTTTGATTTTAAACAGTTTAATTTCC
>QLOU01000542.1:0-20199 GCA_003313715.1 Russula abietina
GGAGCTCTGTCCGTTTGAATCCTTCGTCCCATTTGTATGTGTCGCAGTGGGGTCAGTTGATGGCACGAGGGTAGAGCGAAGCGTTCCAGCTCGGCTTCTTGGAGGAGCGAGACGAGAGGGCAACATGCTTTTACCACGAGAGGGCGGAGATGTGGGACCTGGGATGTGTGATGTTGGTTTGCCAATCTGAGACGGCCCTGGGGATGCTGATCTTGTGGACGCGGGTTGAGCTATTCGAGGACCTCCAGTGGGTGGACTTCCTGATCTTGGGATGCCTCCCGGGCGGGGAAGAGACGAAGACGGGGATGCTGGCCTTGCAATGCCGCCGGTCAGCCGCGATATTTGTGACAGTTGTGGCTGAAGGGCATCCTTCCCGAACTCGCGTTTATCTGGTGTGCTAGGGCCTGGTACACGGCGAAGTCTCTCTTCGAGTTGAGTCTTGTCCTTAGGGCTCAGAGAGCCGACGTAGGACCAAACCTTCTCGCCTTCAAGCAAGTATATTTCACTAACAAACTACTGTGAAACGGAAGAAAGGAAGTTAAACTTGGGGACAAACCTTAAAGCCGAAAGTGCAGACTTTCGGACCCCAGGATCCTTGTCCGAAATCATGGAGGCGATCACGGGGCAATCCTTTCCAGGGTGGCACGCTCCCATGCCCGATCGCTTCAAAATTCCTCCCAATTCGTCCAGAGATAGTTGGCGTGTCTTGGCAACTTTCGACTTTGAGCCATGGTCAAGCACAAGCTGGAAAACACGGCTATATGCGTACACCTTGGGGAGCGTTTGAAAGATTTGCTGGACGCGCACTCGAACGGGCTCACGGGCGTCGCCAAACTATCGGCAATGAGTAAACTGTTTCCAGTCTCCAACATCCGAAGTAATTCCTCACCTTCTGAACTAACGTAGGAATGAAGCATAAGGCCTCAGGCTCCATTAACTGGTACTCCACACTCCTCATAAATGCCAGCACAGCGTCCACCACATCTAGACACTTGGAGACTAAGTTTGATTGAGGTTCGTGAGCCTTGATCGAGACATATTTGAGTGCAAGGTCAGAGTTAGCCAACCCAATGGCCCTTGCTTCGTCCTCGGTCAGTCCAAGACCCTCAGCGCCCGAATGCAGGTCTGTGTAGAAATCGCAAAGCATTGTTAGCCCATTAACATTGTCGTTAACTGCGTTATGGTCATGGCTAAAAAGGTTCCCAATCAAGTCTTTTGAGGCGCTCGACTCCATCTGGTGTTGCAGTAGATCTGCCAGATCCTTACGCGTCGCTCCCCCCTCATTGACCCATTTGCCAACATCTTTTAGTAGCCGAACTCGCTTAGCATCTGTGCTTGTACCGTGTAATGGCAGCGACTCATGAGAAGTTGCAGCGGAAACAGGCACTGATGTAGGCGCGCTCTTGGTTATCCCAGCTCGCTTTGACCCTCCTTTTGTTGGAGCGCGGGGCGTGGCAAGTTCCTCGACAGTTTCAGTGTGTGATTCGGGACGCGGACCTGATCCTAATGGCAACTTTCGGCGCACAGACCCATGTTTGTTTGCAGGCCCGGGTCTTCCCGCGGGTGCTGGGGCGCAAGGGGACTGGGGCGGGCTGAATTCGGGTGGTGATGGCGGAGTAGGGGAGGTGATACGGGGTTTAGAAGAAGCAGCAGGCTTCGGAGGGGCGGGTGTTGGAACAGCAGCTGCGCGAGCCGCTTGGATGAGGGGCACTGCGGTCGACTTCGAGGCAGGCTTCAAGGAATTTGTCTGATGCATGACTTGATCGAACCCGACGGATGCGATGAGATGGGGTAGAAGTGCTTGTGCGCCTTTACGAACATCGCCGTTGCGGTCATCAAGACATCCTACTATTGGAGGGACCCAACTACTCAGATCCAAACCAGGAGTCATCTCGTGCTCCTTGAGCCAATCAACGATCCAGCCAAACAATTGTGCTCTTTGGAGTGGTTGATTGACCTCTAGTGCAGCTGTTAACCCGTGGATGAGGGCGTCTAGTCCCTCACAAGCCGTGGCAATAGCAGTCAGCGTCTGAATACCTGCAGCGCGGATGGGCGCCTTCTGGTCAGAAAGCACAGCGCAAACTGGCAGTACGAAAAAGCGTGTCTGCTTCTCGAACGGTTTGCCCATCCCAGCGGCTATTCGAGCTACGATATCGAGTGCCAGCGTCTGAACCGCCTTGTTTGTATCAGTAACGCGTGCCTTCAGAATCTGCCCGATCTCGCCTGGGAAATTTGAGTTGTATTAGTTGCGTAAGGGTAATATAGAGGTGGACGCACCCATTTGGGGCTTCAAGCGTTTATTTGCGCCCTGATCTAGGATGGCCTGTAATGTTTCCAGCGCCTCCTTCTTTGTCTTCCAGGCTTCACTCTTGGCGTCATTTAGAATCGTAGTACCTTTCATTAATCCATCGATCTCCACGCGCGGGAAAAGATCATCTAATCCTCCGGGTGCGGCGGAGCCACCCTTGCTTCCGGAGCCTCCCTGTTGAACCATACCGAGGACATCCGTTGATTGTCGCGTTGGTTCTGGAGGTGAATTGCCCTCAACCTTGTCGAACTCGCTCTGAATCGTAGCAAGAAGTTGGGGATTGAGGTCGCCTAACAGATCGACGATACTTGAGCCCGCAAATAACCTCACCATAACTAGAGTTTTGGTTGCACTTGTCCGCACAGCAGCATTAGAATTCTTAAGTGCGCCCTTCATAAATTCGATGAGGCCGCGAAGCGATAAGCCAGCAATACCAAATTCCGAGAGTGCCTGCTCAATCCATCCTAATGCATCAGCAAGTGCCTTTGGCGCCTTTATTTTGTTGAGTGGCTCGTAAGCTTCATGCATTGTGTCAGCGGACGGCACCGGAGACACCAGAAGAAACATACCTATGTTTAGAACGAATTGAAGCGAGGTTTTCTCTGCAAATGCAACCAAAGCATCGCTTGCGGGCTTCTTCAGTTTAGCGTCACCCAGTTTCTCCGACAAATGCGGAATTGATAGGGCTGCGCAGGATCTCCCGAAGGATGGGCAACGCTCCGCAAGGATGATCAAGATCCCATACAACTTGGCCGATACTTGAAAATTCTTCTCTCCCCAGCCCTTCTTGCCAAGAGCGCGTACAACGACCTCTGCGTCGAGTTCCTCCGCGATGTCCTCGACCCATGTTGTCATCTCTTCCAACGCGGCTAGCCGAGTCTTCCAATTTGCGTCGCCGAGATCAGTGATGAAATTAGGTGGGATAAGTTCTGAAGCGAGTGCTTCGGCATCCTCCGGGGTGTGCTTATACTTAAAAGCGTCAAGTGCACCTGGTTGCGCAGGTGCACCACCCTTTGCTGGCTTTGATGAAGCCGCGGCTGCTGCTGCTGCTGCGGCAGCTGGTGGCGGCTTCTTAGCAGGTGTCGATGTCGAGGCAGTAGAAGGAGTGCCTTTCTTTGCCGACGGACGAGCAGGCGGTCCACGAGCTTTCTTGTCTGGAGCAGGCGCTCCGTCCTCAGCAGGCGGGCTTTCTACTTCTAGGACAGGTGAAGGCCTTTCCTTCTTCCCCGCGGCTTTCTTCGGAGGCATTTTAGCGGGCGGTGGCTTTGGCGGTGCGCTCGCACTAGCTTTCGCTTTCACAGTCGCTTTCTCGTATGCTTCCTTCACCTTGGCTTTCCGGACATCCGCGAGGCTATCCATCACCGCCGCGAGAGGGCGCTCACCGATCATCTTCATGAGCGTACCAAATGCATTGGCAGCCTCGTCGCGTGCCCCGGCGTAAGAATCTTCCAGTAGAGTAGCCAGTATCTCAGAAACAGGTTTGACCTGCGGTGGGGAGATCGCTTGTTTTGATGTGGAGAGACAGTGCGTGAGGAATTTGCAAGCACCCTCTTTGACTTGGGGGTTCTTGTTGGACAATGCGGGTAGAATGTCGCCAATAACGTCTGTGAGAGTAGTCTGCAGTGGCACTCAAAAAGGAGAATTTCGAGAATAGTATACCTTCCTTACCGATTCAAAAATGGCATACAGGGCTGAGCTAATCGTGTCTGTAACACTTGCCTTCCTTTCCTTTAGTCGGTCCAGCATCGGAGGTACAACGATCTCCCGATATCGTCCATAATTTCCCATGAGCCCTTTCGCGAGGCCCTCGAGACACTGAGCAGCAACCATGACACAGTTGATGTTTGCATCACTCTGCACCCGCAATGCCAATGCTTTGGAAAGTTCTCCGAACTCGGGTGCCTCCTTGATCCGAGGCGTGGCGTTAAGGAGGGTTAAGAGGTTATCAAGAACCTCCTTTCGTTCTTTCCATTTTGATGATGTGAGGCCAGCGTACAGTTTGGCAGGCAGATTGGATGTGATATCAACTTCCTCGGCGAGCTGCCGGGGGCTGGGAGGAGCAAGATCTGTTCCAAATCATTCGCACTCGCTGCATATCATCTCAGATTGTCAACGCACCTTCTTCAGCAGCGGCATCGCCGTCTCCTACATCGCCGTCTCCAGCAACCGCATTCTGCTCTGCATCTCTCGCTTGCTGCCGTGTCATACGCTCCGGCTTCAGAGTGCCTTTCCCTCGTCCTTCCTTCTCCATGCTGTCCCAAGCTTCCTTCAACTCTTTTACCTGAACCGGCTTGAGATCTGCTAGCCATGGTTCGATACCAGCGCCCAGATACTGATACAGAGCGTGTGCAAGGCTGCTTCCCTCAGATCGCACGGTTTTGTCCGAGTGGCCGAAGATTTTCGGTAAAACTTTGAGGATGGGTGCCGGTGGGGTCACTTGCGTGCCGAACAGTCTGGGAGACAGCGAACGTCAGCGGTGAACATATCAAATCGCAGATATGAGCAGCTGGAAATACGAAAGAAGCTGTTCCACTCTCCTAGCGTACAGCCCGTACATGCTCGGGCTCATGGGACGTTGGTAGCTCGAAGTAGAGAATAATACGATATACACTACTCACCGAACAATCTCCTTCAATACGACCACAACCCCCGCAACAACCTTAGGTTGCTTTGCAGCCAGTCCGGGCAGTACATTGTCCTAAACACAATTTGCATTAAAGCAACTTAATTAGAATTGATAACAGTTACGCACCACCACGCCAGCACCACCATTGCCCACTTCAACATACTGAAGTGCTAGTTCGATTGCCTGGTTTCTTGTACCCGCTCGTGTTGAACCAAAGCATTTGTCCACCAAGGCAGAAACTACAGGGTCTCTGGTTCTTGCAGCATTCTCGCCAGCAAATTTGACAAATGCTATAACGCATTCCACACCCTTCTCCTGTGCAACCGCATTTGAATCTGTGACGATCTTCTTGAGGAGGTCAGGATTGGAGGTATATGGTCTGAATGCAGGGTCGGTGTCGGATGAAGTGAGTTGAAATGTTTTGACAAGGGCCTCATAAGCGCTGACGCGGGCCTTCCAGTTCTTGTGGGAAAGCCTAACTTCGATAGGAAGAAGAGAAAAGTCTTCCTCCTGAGGAGGTTGTCCATCCATGGAGGATAATGGGGGAAAGGGAAGGGTATTCGCAAGCTGTGGCCAATTGAACCGCTCCGACGCGCCTCCGTGATTTGGAATAACTACAACGTGACTAATCGTGACGTAACGTGTTCAATCAATCGTGTCACGTGTCACACTGTCGATTTTTACCTCACGTCTCTCGGCTCCGAGGTCGGCAGCAGTAGTTCAGCAACTTCTACAGTAAGTTACTCATCAAGTTACCGACCCGACAGCCATCAAATCTCTCATATATACCCCTTCCGTGGACACTCCATGGTATGGCTTACTAGAGAGTAGATCGTCATAGAACGGCACGAAGAATCTTTATTAAAATTCATTAAAATTATAGAAAAAACTGCCCTGTCTTTTCATGAGAATCTTGGAATATATGTCCTCCAGTAATTGAGCATAAGTTAGATATCATATACACGGGAATGCGTCTGGGAAGGATATGATGAGAACCATGATAAAATGTTTGTAAGGTGAAAAATGGCGTCAGAGTAAATCACCGAACAGTTTCGTAACAATTCTCGATCTCGATCTTCCTTTTCCACTCAGCTCCTCCGAGTTTGCGACCGTGTCCTCTGCGACCGTGACGATGTTAAACCTCACGGCCTCACAGGCCTCACCTAAGCCTCATCAGTCTCAGTAGGCACCGTCTTTTTATTGTCCGACACCAGCGCCAACCCATTTCCTCTCATCACGTCCTCAGCATCCTATCCTATCCACCCCGGTCTCCGCACAGGCACTGATTCCTGCCCCTCCCCCATCATAAGGTATATCGAAGACCCCCGCTGGGACGGCCCTCAAGACCTATCCCTTTGAAACCCAAAAGGTATGATATGTAACAAAGTGTGCCATTTCGGAGCCATGACTTAAGAGAGATTCGATGGTACCGAAGTCACTTCTCAGCTATTCGTCCGTATTTTCCGCCTCCGTCGGGTCCTCTTCTCGACAACCGTGGATTTTCCCGGGTGCTTCGTGAATTACTCATAGCATTTTGCTCCGTCAAGGTCAAGATTATGGCACCGGACTTCCCCTGTCCCCTCCCTTTCCGACAACTTATGCAAGCCTGAATATCCTGCGCGTTTAGTTCTCGCAATCCTCTCATATGGGCTGGCGTATTTAAACCCACGAGCCCTTGTGTATGGTCACAGAACACACCCCTTCACCCCCTTCTAGCCTCATGTCTTTACCGTCGAGTACAACCGTCCTTATTGTCGGAGCAGGGCCTGCTGGCATGGCATGTGCCCTCTCCCTTTGGTTATCTGGGGTTAAAGACCTAGTCATTGTCGAGGCAGCCAATGACCGTAAGGGTGACCTTTCATCTCGTGCATTTGTTCTCCACGCCGCAACTTTAGAGGTGAGGCGCCGTGGGTACTCTGGACACAGTCTCATCTTACCGTATACCACAACAGGCACTAGACCTTCTCGGTTGTGCCAGTTCTTTGCTCGAACGAGGGATCAAGCTTTCCACAATGAAGTATTACGACCGCTCCGATAACTTTTTATTGTCCATCGACTTCGATGATGCGTTGATTGGAAAGACTCATCTCCCCTACTGTTTACTTGTCCCTCAGCATATGACGGAGGCTGCTCTCCGCCAAAGGTTGGAGGACGTCGGAGTCACCGCATTCCAGCCCTATAAAGCGGTTGGAATGCACGAAAATCCTAAAGATAGCCGTCTCGTGGATGTCTCATTTACTAATGGCGAGTCTATCACGGCTCGATATGTGATCGGCGCAGATGGCCCACGATCAACTGTACGTGCTCTCGTTCCTTTTGTATGATGATACTCCAGTACTAACTGTGATCGTTAGATACGCGAATTATCAGGCATAGGTTTCTCGGACCCCGATGCCACCCCTGACCAGCCCGAATCGGTCAACAATATGGCGCAGATGGTCATCGCTGACATCACATTCACCGAAGAACCCTCTATTCAAGACACGTTTTACGCTGTCCTCAGCCCGAACAGTTTCTGCGCCTTAGCCCATCTTGCATATCCCACAGAGGGTTCGAAAGACTCCCAAGGAAAAACCATCTACCGCCTGGCCTGTGGTGTACCCCTCAGTGACGGCGAACCTCCCTCAAGTGCATCAGTAGAGTACTGCCAACAGCTAATCGAGAAGTACGGCGCTTGCTCGCTCTCCTCCGACAAGAAGAAGAACCCACGCGGTGTCCGTGTCACTGACGTACTGTGGTCAACGCGCTTCCGCACGCGCTACGCCGCGGCGGAGACCTTTTACAAAAAGTTCGGAAGCGGTGGATTATCCGGCGCCAACGTATGTCTCATCGGCGACGCTGCTCACATACACCCTCCTGCCGGCGGGCAAGGCATGAACCTCGGCCTACGTGACGGGATCTCCCTAGGTCCCGTTATCGCTAGCGCGCTCACAGCTGGTCCGTCACTCCACTCAGACGAGAAAGTGCGCGCGCACATGGCCCTGCGCCGCGAGCGTGCGATCGACGTGATCCATGTGGCGAAGAAAATGGCTGGCACGATGGGCATGTCCCCTGCCGTTCAGGCCAGGTTTGCGTGGTCGCCAATCAAGATGCACACCATCCGTGATTGGATATTCTGGGCAATGGGGAAGTCGAGTCACATTAGAAAATCCCTTGCGTACAAGATCAGTGGCCTCGCGTCGCCTTGAGACCACATGGTCGTCTCTGTTTATACCTAGAGTAATGTTTGTTTTTTAAGATGGATCGTTGCCCGTGCTCATTTCCGGGTCCTCGGATGTGGTGTTGTTATGTTATACCTGTTAATACGCTCTCAGGATTTGTGAAGCTTGCCCTCATATGAGAATCTAGTTCTGGCGATCTCTCAAAAATAGCCGTAGCCGTAGGATCCGCGGATGTCACATGATCGGACTGTTCAATGGGAGCGTGACGAGCGTCTAATCACCCTGACACCGAGATCATCACCGTTCGGTATCAGCCGTGACTGGCAAGCAAGCAAACGCTCTAACTTCAGTAGGTCCACTACTGAGGCTCACTCAACTTGCTGTTTTCATCGTATCAAGCAGTGTCTCCGCGTATCAAAATAATAAATGCAGTTGACGCGTGGCGTTGAAGAGATAGCTTTGAGGACTTGAGTTTGAAATCCCTGCAAGACGTATCCATTTCAAACAGAGCGTGGTAGTACTGCCCTAACTGGCTGCTACGCTCGCTGTTTAGTTTTTTTTTTAAATCCAAAAATGTGTAGAAATTACTCAACCGTCCAATCGCTATTATCTGCGAAGTTTGCGAGTGAAGACCCAGGCCCCTCTAGATGTCCGGCTCAAAGGATAACTTTTTCTATTAGCGTACATCGGCACGGGTCACAGAATTGCTTGTGGACAGTGATGGCGTACAATCTGTGTGAACGCTACTCACAGTTGTAATTGCCCACAACACCTACGAGAGATGCAGCAACATTTTATAACAGGAATAGTGGTGGAATAGAGGGATGAAGGGCTTAAGACGCCGTCGGGTGAGTGAAGAGATGTGAAAAAGTTAGTTGCAGGGGAAGGCCGAAGGGGGACGCTGTGGTCAGTGGTAGTCATGGTAGGGTGGTCCTAGTACTGTAGCCAAGGCGCTCGAACTGTCGCATGGCCAAGGTCTTCAACCGATCTGATGAACTGTACGGCAACCGCTGATCGATGATCAGGCACATGCCGGGACCCAAGCGCTCTTCGATTACCGTCAAAGTAGGTGATGGAGAATCGACTGTCGGGTGTCAATGACTTTGAAGGAGCTTTCTGAAGAAGAGGAAACCTCAAAGGATATGACAGTCATCTTGTTCATGGCCCCAAATTTCTTCTCAGGTAAGGAATGGGGTACACGGAGCGTTACCTGATAATTGGCATACCTAATGATCACAGTAAGCGCCTGACTAGTACCCGAAGGGAATAAAATTACAGTACCGCAAATCATGTGAACTTTGAATATTGAGAGCGTGATAGACTGGCCAATCTCAAATGAACATTGACAAGATTCGAGATTTTCGTGCTTGCTCATGTGGGCAGAATGCGATGGTTTCATAGTTCAACTATAGGGGGAGAATACTCGACCTCAAGAAATGGAAATGGGAGCGGCCGTAGTAGTTCATCGTGGAAATTGTGGTCCCCAGTTTCATCAAAGTATAAGCGTAGCCAACGATGTCGAGAAACTGCTGAGGTATGAGAAGGGACTACACGAAAAACGTCCAGATATAACGTCCAAGGCATAGATGACGATCGCATGGGAGGCAATGTCACTATTACTGTGCTTGGTCCGCATCGTCGACGACTGGCACTTGATGCTGGAGTACCGAAGGGAGAGGGTGCACGCCACGGTCAGTGTTGGCATGACATAGGTCTGACAGTGTCATTCAGCTGACATATGTCAAAGCGAGTGCGTTCGTGACATCGTTGCGTTGGCAAGCAGCACATCTTCATTGACTTCATTACCTGATTTAGTGTAGCGCACTACTGACATGGCCTGACAGCGTCAGGCAGAAAGTCAGTTTTAATTGACACCGAGAATTGGTGACACTTATGACACTAACCTGACATGTACAACACTGGCCACGGTAGAGTCCCCGTCGGTTCTAACAGCGGAGACCTTCTCTTCGATGGAAAGGACATGGTAGAAAGACAGCTGAGCTGAGAGTTGAAGCGGAAAAGAGTTGGGGGGTTGAAATCTATCGGTGGCGCATGTATAATTTCGGCATGATATTTGAGGGGCGGCCACGAAATGAAAGGGGAATAATGGAGATGACCTGGAACCACGGAATCGCGCATAAGTCATCCGAGTATTTGAGGTTGCGCGCCACAACCTCCAGTCTACAGAGATAGTCCTACCAGGTAATCACGGATCATCAGACCTCATCACAACACCAATATCGCTGTATATACAGATGCGCCCTTGTGTGGCAGACGCGCAGTATTTCCGTGGGCTCCACGGAATAGGGGTCCTAATCGACCACGAGATGCGAAATATTACGTCTGCCAGAGACCCAGAGAATAGATTGCCTGAGGCAATATCACGAAGCGCTGGGAAGAAACGATGTATCGGAGTGTAAGAGAGAGGTGTCGGTTTCAGTGAACATGAGGAATGCCTACAGTGACCACAAGAAAACGTCTACAATATTTCCCTTCCTGGAAGGCAGTGGAGATAGGGAGCCTGTGACAAGGATCGTTTTCCCACATCCAAATCGGACAGCAGGAACTGATAGATATCGGGGTCATTTCTAGAGCGAGTCCGTACTCTCAGGAGACATGGTCCAGCAGTTCAATTGAAAAGAGGGCAGTGCCAGTTTCGTGTGGTCTTCATCATGATTGTGTTGAAACTTTCATGGGCGTCGGGGGCAAGGCCGGCACCGGGAAAGACACCTCCCGGATCTTCCCACGTTCCTGGGCACCCAGAGTCGGAAAAGAGAAAAAAGAGAATATTACCCCGATAAGTGTTAAAATTAATCGGTTGTAACAGGTCACATGATCTTCGATTGAAGACGGTTTGCATTGCATTTACATGTATCACAATATTTTTCCTCTTCCTACTACTTTCCACTCTGGCACCAATGATATCCCCATTATTTGCTTCCTGAGAGTACGGACTGGCGTTGTTTGTCAGTATGACGGAAGGTGATTCCTATTTTCCCGTCCAACACGGACACGGCAGAAATGACAGTTGTTTTACTAGATCATGGACCTCCCCGTTCTCCTCGGCTACACCACCGTTCCGGGAAGTGGACCACAATTTCAGGGACCCCCACAAAACCCTGATTTGGACGTTACCATGAACCTAATAATGTAACGTCACTCTGACGGAGTTCCCGGAACGGCGGTGTAGTTTGTTTCTTGGATAGAGACATGATTACAAATCCCTCACTGGCATTTCCACATCATTTACGCAGTCTGATATAGAGAACAGAAAGTCGACCACCTGAGAGAGACGGCGCGCCTCGTTCTCCGGTGTCCGATCACTGACCATTCGATGACTTAAGCAAGGACTAGAATTATGTCGAATCTCTCTACCCGTGCTCGCTCTATTAAACTACGGCTAACCTGGCCATTCTGTTGATATTTTAACATCTAATTTCCATCCCCCACTCCCAATCAACACTCTCCCTACAATGTCCCAGTCCTTGCCGTCGAGCACAACCGTCCTCGTTGTCGGAGCCGGCCCTGCCGGCATGGCATCCGCCCTCTCTCTCTGGTCATCCGGGGTCAGAGACATAGTCATCGTCGATGCTGTCGAACACGGTGACGGTGATAAATCATCCCGTGCGATCGTTATCCACGCCGCAACTCTAGAGGTGAGATCTCGTGGGCATTGTGTATCCCAGACCACTTACCGTACACCACAACAGGCGCTGGATCTTATTGGCTGCGCCGATGCTCTTGTCGAACGCGGGATCAAAGTCACCAACATGAATTACTATGACCGCTCCTTTAACCTTTTGGTAGGAGTTGATTTCAACGGGATAATCGGCAAGACCAACTTCCCTTTCGTCGCCCTTCTTCCCCAACACATCACCGAGAATGTTCTCATCCAAAAGCTGGAGAATGTCGGCATCTCTATATTCCGGCCATACAAGGCAGTGGGAATGCGCAAAAATTCCAAAGATAGCCAACTCGTCGATGTCTCATTCGAAAACGGCCAGTCTATCACCGCTCAATATGTGATCGGTGCAGATGGCTCCAAGTCTGCTGTACGTATCTGGATCCCCTCAATCAACGTTCCGATGTTAACTGAGACCCATTAGATTCGCGAATTATCAGGCATAAACTTCGTGGACCCCAGTTCCACTGCTGAACAGGCGACCAACAACTTGGCGCAAATGGTCATTGCCGACGTGACATTCGACAAGGCACCTTCTTCTCCAGAAAGTTTCTACGCCGTTGTCAGCAAGACGAGTTTCTTCGTCATAGCACCTCTTCAATATCCCACGTTTGGCTCGAAAGATACTCAAGGGAAAACCGTTTACCGCGTGGCTTGCGGCGTGCCTCCCAGCGACGGCGAAGCTCCCTCCAAGGCAGGAGTGGAGTACTGCCAGCACCTTCTTGATGCGTACGGCCCATATACGCTCAACTCCGACAAGAGCAAGAACCCGGACGGTGCCACGGTTACAGACGTAGTGTGGTCGACGCGTTTCCGCACGCGCTACTCCGCTGCGGAGACATTCTTCACATACTTTGGCGATGATAGCAAGGAGGCTGGAGCTGGAGGATCCCGCGGGGCCAGGGTCTGTCTCGTCGGCGACGCCGCTCATATCCATCCTCCCGCTGGTGGCCAGGGAATGAACCTCGGCCTGCGCGACGGAATCTCCCTCGGTCCCGTTATTGCCTCTGCCATCACGGCTGGCTCGTCTCCTGAGTCAGGCGAAAAAGTGCGCGCACACATGGCTGGGCGCCGCGAGCGTGCACTCAAGGTGATCGGCGTAACGAAGACCATGTCTCACACGGTGGGTATGTCCCCTGTCCTCCAGTCCACGTTTTGGTGGTCGCCAATTCCCATTCATACCGTACGCGACTGGGTACTCTGGTTATTGAGCAAGTCGAGCTTTGTTAAGGAGACGCTCGCATACAAGTTCGCCGGTCTCGAGGATCGTCTGACGTGACATTCTACATTTATACCTCATTTTATCCTGTTACTGTATGATTGGTACTATAGGTTTCACCCGCACATTTACATCCTCCTGGTAATAAGAATGTGTATTGCTTCTGGCTTGGGTGTTAGTCAAGCCATGATCTACGGCACGTCCCGGGGCGAGCAAAACCCTGGTCCTCCTACAATTCGATGCTCTGATTGCGTGCCACTTCACTGCCGCTTCCCATACGCCGACCTGTGGCCTGCCAGTGGGGTGCTCGTATGGGTCATGCCTGGTCGTCCATAACAGTATCATTGTTATCGTCTTCAATCGATGTAGGCTCACCGATATGATGACCAGTAGCGCAACTGATGTCGATGTCAACGACGTGGTGCTACCGATTCACGTAGCAATGACCCAGTGAGATACGCCATGTAGAGAGAGGGGACGTTATCCATATCTGCTTCTTTGCCAAAGGCAGGAGCCATGCAAAGCCGGTGTGCTCGACACGTCATGAAGGGACGAGAGGGAAAGTTTTATGTGGATGGAGACAGGAGGAGGAGCATTTGCTAGCGTTGGCGATGGCGGTGCGTACTGGTCCACCTCGATGACTAGTGGCCTCATTCTGGCAGCAGTAACACAACTCTGAGGGGAGAACGCTTCCTGTGCCCTGATGAACCTAAGGTGTCAGCTGTAAACTCGCCTATAATCGGATCGGAAATCCCAGAGAAGTGAGTCATCCGTGACATTCGTGTCGGTAGAAGAAATATCCGCGGACGGAACTGGTGTTCGTGGAGGCATCCCCAGTACCGGTATCTGTAGATTTACTCGCAGAACTCGTGGTATTCGTGGAGCTCGTGATCATAGAGAAGAACTGGTGAGAAGAAATGGTCGTATCGGAAGAGTTGGTCGGGTTGGTAATGTTGGTGCAACTATTGATTGACGTCGTGTCATTCACTGGACATAAGGCCTGCATAACGTCACTGGTAGCGCAAACACTATTTTTTTTTTTTTTTTGAATCCATTTAAGTGCGCCTTGGGTACAGAACCCTATGTAGCACTTTACAAGAATGCAATGTGTGTCCGTCTCCATAATCCTGAACTCCGTTCCGTCGGTAAAAGATTTAAGAGTTTGTCATGCTGCGTCGGCTTATTAGCCGAGCTGCTGTGCCAGAAATTGAGTAGGTTGGTGTTGTCGGTGTGATTGGGGCAAAGCTCATCGCCTGGAGCGAGAGTTTTGGTGCCGCGAGTGGTGGATGCTGAGGTTGAGCGTAGTGGGAGAGTGCGGGGCAGCTGGGAAGCGCGGTGTTGCTGCGCCTGTGACCGGCGGAATGAGATTTCTACGTTCCTTCCCCTCATCCCTTCCTTCCCCCTGGACCTTCGCCCCTCCTCCATCCTCCTCTCCATACCCCCTTTCACGCGCCTTCCCCCTACTACTTGTTCTTGAAGGGACTGAGTCCCGGCACTTTGCGTATTTGTATACTTCGCTTTTGTGTTTGAATTTGCAGGTGTGCTTGTTGTTGGGCTTACTTGCGGGTGCAAGTTTATGTCCGCTCTTGCTGTTGTTCTTGTTCTTGTTCTTGCTCTTGCTTGCGGAATCTTTCTGTCGCAAGCGCAAACACTATATACGTAGTCTCCACGATCTTCAAGGAGGTATACATGATGTTGGTGGTGTTGGAGGGCAGCTGCATTTCGCGAAACTTGCTGGTGATGTGGTGCACCGCAACTTCTAACGAATCATGCCTTGCACAGCCGATCCGTCGGCAGTTGCAATCATGAGCAACGAAATGTGAGATCACCGGGAGAAAATAGAAATAATGACAGAAGAGAAAGAGGGGCCGAGGAGGGAAAGCTGAGTGAGGAAAGCACGGCGGTCCGTAGAGCGAGGACTGCTGGAAATTCACAAACAATATACGTACAGACAATCTGAAGGAGATGTTAAGTATCACTACAGTAAGTGGCTATTGCTTGACTATGGGCTCAAAGGGCAAACTACGGAACATGTGCAGGCGAGCCGCCCTCAGCTAGAACTCCAATATCCTCATTGTCATCTAGAGTCCTCTCTATGTACTCAAAAGCACCAGATAGATGTGCAATCCTACAACAAGCCGCATGGATCGCGAGAAAAGTCGGGTTGGGCAGAGGAAGGTCCGGATGTTGACTTGTCAATGTGATTGGGTTGCCCTTACATCGTCGAAGTATTGCTCCTTGCCTCGCACAAATAGCATACACGTTATCCTGATCATTCTGTAGGCCTTCAGTATGAGGTTTGAAGATTCCGAGTCCACTCACTATAGCTTCAAACCAGATCCGTAATGTTTCAAAAAAATAGAGAAAGCTGGCCTCTAAGGTCATGACGTTCTCGGGAGTGTGAATACCATTCCCGTCAAGCTTCTCAGAAAGATCTTCGAAACCAAAATATGCCATGATAGTCCAGATTGAGGTGGCATAATCATGCTACAAATAGGCATGGTTAATGGCCACAGAGGAGAGGTCAGCAACTGAAACCGCACCTTAGTATCCCCATCATCGACACCTGATATCATGGTGGTTGACTGCGGGAAAATGTACACACACTTGGTCAAGGACGTTGCTGTATTGGAGTTCGTCGCTTCCTGATCAATCTCGGTGCTCCAGCCCAGTGGTCGATAATCGTACAACCCTGTAGCGATGCACTTGAAACCGTCTCTAACAAGAGCCTTAAGAATACCTACAATCAGAGATAACAAAGCGGAATAGTTTTTTGGGGGGAGGGATCAAAACTCACGCGTCTCTGGGCTTGAAGGGCCCGGGCTTCTTCGCTGCTCTTGAGACAGGTCACCATTTGTGTGGAGCATATGCTCTACTAGCTCTCTTTTGGTTTCAAAAGACCCGCGAACGGGAGTGGGCGGTGAAGACTCCGAGTCCGAGTCGGTGTCTTCTTTTTTCCGAATCCTGACTGTCCACAGGGTATTAGAGCGGCACTAACAACAATTGGTAGTCACGGTGGCTCACAGGCGCAGATGTAGTGAAGAAAATACATTTCGCCGAGCGTATCAAGTTGATCGTTGTTCTGACAGGAATTCACTTGATTTGCAACATTTTCACTCGCACGCATGGAAGGTGCCTCCCGGAGAAGATGACCAAGGACTCTTGCATGGATTAGCTTTCGTTCACGGATCTTTGGATCAGTTATAGAAGAGGCAGCGTGCTCGAGGAGTAGAGTCGAAGAATAGGCTGAGCGAATCTCGAGAATTTTGTCGGAGATGTTGAAAGGTTCAGGGAGCACCGTGGGGAGTGATTGGACTTGAGGCACTTGCATGGTAATGCTCGACGAGGACGGTGAAAAATGATGACGGTGAAAATGGCTGCGAGAAACGGACTCCTATTCCCTGTTGGGTTGCCCCGAAACGGGGCCCCAAATACAAATCGAGGTAAGCCGCCGTCATCATAGGTAGGTATATGAAATCACTGGAGAAAATGGATGCAAAGATATAGAGTGTAAAGAAAATGGCAAACCAGGTTCTTGAAAGCGGAAAGCACAGCACGGCCGGGGGAGGACTGCTAGTCGCTGGCTTCTGATTGGCTGATGGGTCGAGACAAAACCGCGTTGTGATTGGTTGAGATCGAAAGGCCCTTGACAAGCTCAACTTGCTCCCCTTTCCTCACCCTCAATTCTGCAGCACCATCGACCCGATCACTCTCCGTCAAGCATCAACAAATTCATCCTCCACCGCTTTCACCAGCGGCCTGTTCCTCTTTAACACTTGTTGACTTCATCCTATGCTCTTCTTACTCAGGCATCAGTAGCGCGCGAAACATCCTGGGTTTCCCAAATGCGGTCCGGACAGTATGGATCGGCCATTGTATGGATGATTAGACGATATTTATTCTCGGAGCCCGGGTGGGATACCATCTCGGGTCTTTTCAGTGGCTGCTGTTTCACCGTACGGTACGTCAATTTTCCTTTCTTGACTCATAGTGCATGAACAATGGAGCAAATTGCTTACTCAGTCTGCAATTATACGCGAGGACTATCAGCGCAATCCCCAAGCTGTACTTAATGTCCCCGAGAAGCGCGAGAAGGAAGAATGCCAAACACCCGTGCGCCTCTCCCCAACTAAGTTCTAGCCCGATTTGGTGCCAGTACAGGTCTTACGGGCCTTTGAAATACTTTCGCTGCCTGCGGAGATCCCTCGACTGCCAGCACTGAGCCGCCGAGAGTCGGTGCTGCGCGCTGCAGGGTGCAATCCTCTCCCCGCAGCCCTACCTCTGAGGCCGTCCGACATCAGCGAGGACGACGATGACTCTTGATGGTGCAACCATTAACTACTCGCCATGCGGCCTGTTGTTACCGTGTGACTGAGGCCACGCAACCCTTGCTTTTTGATACATTTTCCCAGTTGCATCTGTACCGCCTTAGACCATTGTTCGAAATCAGCTGGATTTTCAAGATCGATGCACGCCTTGGCAAGTCTGATGGGAAGACCGGGAGAAGAGTCAGGGGTAATGGAACCGTCGAGATTGATCCGTGTGCGGTGAGCCAGGAACTCGAAGTCGGCGATATACTGAAAGACATTTCCTTCGTTCATCATCAGGGAGTCATGAATCATGAGCCTTCTCGTGGATTGCGTTGTCGACGAACCTGCGTCGAAAGTCCTGCTCCGGGGCTGCCAAGTGTTTGGCCTGAGTGGGAGAAGATGCAAGTTGGCTTCGACTTGGTCGAGAGTCACATGTATTAACGCTCAACCCAGGCATCCGCCTTCCGCTCTCCAACGAGTGACAAGAAGTGTGCAATTCTCGAGATTGGGTGATTCGGGTCTTTGGCGATCGTGGTCTTTCGGTTCATCAACATGAACTCCTTGGATTAGTGAGTTTTCGCTTCGAATTTTATAGGGGGAATTTAAAACCCTTCGAGTCCAACACATTTTTCTTCGTTTGTCAGGTGTTGTTGAAGTTATCGATTCCGAAGGATCATCACTACTTCAAGGGAAACGCAGCCCTCTGTGTCCGCGCCCCGTCTGCGAGGAGTACTGCTACTACTGCACCGGCTGAGATGTTCTTTGCACCGGCGTGCATAGGTCGTCGAGGGAGCCGTTCTCTGGAGTCTTCCCTGGACTGGGGAAGTGGGGCTCTCTTCTCCGGACTCGTTAAGTTTGTTGAAGATTATGCCATCCGTGGGCCAATTGTCAAGCTGGAGGAATAGTTGGGCCACTCTGTGAGCTTTGTATGTGTCGTTTTGTCTGTGGATTTTGAACTACATGCCATCGTTGGCTGTCGAGGATGCTTGATGAGGCAGTTGCGCTGCCTGAGTAATGTGAGGTTCGGGTGTACTTGACGGGAATTCCCTCATTTCCCTGTACTACTTGCAGTTCGAATTTGGATGGACATGTTAATGCGGTAAGGCTCTCCTATAGGGACGCGCATGTCTTGCGGATTTCCAGACTGATGATGATGCGCGAGTCGTTGCAGCACACAGCACACCGTCTGGCTGGTGCCCACGGCTCACTCTAAGACTGGAGTGTCGACACGGGCAGAAAGTGCAGGAAATAGATAATATCATAGAAACTATATTACAGTAGTAGTATACTAAAGATCAGTAGCTGTACATTATGCCCGTAGCTATTTCTTGGGCTCGAAGGGCAAACTACGCCTGTGTTAGCGAGCCGCCCGTGGCCAGATCTACAACATCCTCCATGTCAGCTAGAGTGCTCTCTATGTACTCAAAAGCACCAGATAGATGTGCAATCCTACAACAAGCTGCATGGATCGCAAGAAAGGTCGGGTTAGGCAGAGGAAGGTCCGGATGTTGACCTGTCAGTGTGATTGGGTTATCACTACATGATCGAAGCAATACTTTATTCATGGCTCGAATAGCATACGTGTTATCCTGATCACCCTGCAGAACTTCAGTACTAGGTGTGAAGATTCCGAATCCACTTACTATAGCTTCAAACCAGATCCGTAATGTTCCAAAAAATACACTAAAATTGGCATCTAAGGTCAGGACATTCTCGAGAATGTGATTGCCATCCCCGACAAGCTTCTCGGGAACGTCTTCGAAACCAAAATATATCATGGTGGTCCAGATGGAAGTGGCATGATCGTACTACAAATAGGCGTGGTTCATAATCACAGAGGAGAGGTCAGCAATCCGCACCTTAGTATCCTTGTCATCAACACTTGCACCTGATATCATGGCGGTTGACTGCGGGAAAATGTGCACACACATGGTGCAGGACGTTGCGACATCAGAGTCCGTCACTTCCTGCTTGACCTCAGTGCACCATGCCAGTGATCGATAATCGTATGTCCTTGTAACAATGCACCGGAAATCGTCTCGAACAAGAGCCTTGAGAATACTTATAATCAGAAATGACAAAGCGGGATAATTAGGGGGGGGGGAATCAAACTCACGCGTCTCTGGGCTTCTTCGCTGCACTGAGACAGGTAACCATTCGTGCAGAGCATATACTCTACTAGCTCTCTTTTGGTTTCAAAAGGCTCGCAAAGAGGAGGAGAGGGCGATGAAGACTCCGAGTCGGTGTCTTCTTTTTTCCGAATTCTGACTATCCACAGGGTATTGGGGCGGCACTAACAACAATTGGTGGGTGGCTCACAGGCACAGATGTAGTGAAGAAAATACATTTCACCGAGCGCATCAAGTTGATCGTTATTCTGGCAGGAATTCACTTGATTCGCAACATTTTCACTCGCACGCATGGAAGGTGCCTCCCTGAGGAGATGGCCAAGGACTCTTGCATGGATTAGCTTTCGTTCACGGATTTTGGGATCAGTATTAGAAGAGGCAGCGTGCTCGAGGAGGAGAGTCGTAGAATAGGCTGAGCGAATCTCCAGAACTTTGTCGGAGGTGTTGAAAGATTCAGGGAGCACTGTGGGGAATGATTGGACCTGAGGCACTTGCATGGTAATACTCGGCGACGAAGGTGAAAAACGAAGTTGATAATAGAGCGGTGATGGTGACGTAGTTGCCGCCACTTGGAAGTTTAGAGTACGGTGTGGCGATGGCAATTACGGAGCGAATGAGCCGTCAGATGTTTGGCTCGATTTGTAGAGGGAATAGGAGCCCTCACAACTAACTATTTTGCTACTACCGTGGAACTGAAATTTCTTCTTCCTCATCTAGTCGTCAAGCAGTATGCTCGAGGTCCAATCACTCCCCACCGTTCTCCC
>QLOU01000545.1:0-22155 GCA_003313715.1 Russula abietina
AGTTCGAGCCAAGTCGCAAAATGCGGCTTATCCAAATCGAACAGATATTCCATTGCCTTTTGTAAAGACAATGACACGCTCTTGAACTGCGCATGCGTCACCCAGTATTCAGCAGCGTATCCAGCAAGGGAAAAGCTCCTCCAAATGCTGTTATCTTCTGCGCGATCGTCTGGCTGGAGTAAAACACCAATACAAGCTTGGGCCAAGACAGTATGCGCAGGCTCGAGATCAATATGATAACGAGAGACATCTTCCCTTGAATCAGCGAGTCGTGTCGAGGTCAGGAATTCTTTGACCGAAAAATGAGAGAACTGCACCACCCGAAAAGCCTCTGTTTCGACAATGGCGATTAAACTAGAGCATGACGCCAGAAGTGCTTGTTCTTCATCCTCCCATCGCCAATCTGGCTTTAATTTAGGAATTCCTTCGGCATCATCGAAGTCAATGGCGAGGACCTCCGCCAGCTCCCACACTCGAAGAGGCCGGATAGCCACAACGAGGCATTGCAACAGCCGACGCGCGTGAAATTGGTTTGGTTTCTTGATTTCCTTTAGTATACGCTCATATGTCTCATCCAAAGATTCAGGTAATTCGTCCAGGGTGAGACGGACACTTGGTGGAAGGCAGTGACGAAGGATTTCCAGCTGACAGTACACCCAGCGATACCTTTTCAAAAATTTCAATAAGTGAGACGAGTGTGAAGTAATTCAACTTACATGCCATTGGCTCTTTCAGAGAGCGTCTCAATCACAAGTTCCTTGTCCTCCTTCCTCCATCTCTTCATGATTTGTTGCGAATCCGAGTAAACAACAGACCGGACATAGTCCTCTATATCTTGCTTTTGTCCACTTTGGTCGTGAATTGATACTCGGTGAGAGGTCAAAGGTTCAAGCACATTTCGTATGTCGAATTCTGGTCGGCTTGTGACGCAAATACGAAGATTTGGAAGGGAGAGGTCGACGAGCTCTTTCACAAGTTGAAGTACCATCTCGCGAGGTGATGTAATTCCAGACGTGTTTGGGGACTCGTCGAGTGCGTCGATGATCAGGTAGATCGGAGGTTGATCAGGAAGTGTGACCATCCTTTTCAGGCATCCTGCCAAACTACTATCGCTAGGCTGATTCTTGCCCTTGTAGTGAGCGGAAAAAAGATCGGATAGAATATCGCAACAAGGAGATGAGGAAGCAGAAAATTGAATGAGAAGGGAAGTGAGAAGATCGCGCAAGCCTTGTTTGTTTCCGTCTCGAAAATCAAAGTAAAAATAGGCCATAGACGCGTTTCCGGCCTCGCTCATCGCTTCAACATCTTGGATCACCGTGGAACTGAATGGAGACGTTAATCACCCAGACAAGAGCTATTTATTATTCACGAACCAGATAATACTTTTACCTGAGCCAGCTAAAAGGCGAGATGGTGTAAGAGAGAGTCACATTGGAAGACGACGTGACAAACGTTTTCCATGGATCCAGAGCAGCGAGCCTTTTGACTTCCACTCCTGATAGATCCCGCCTTGAAAAAACCACGTTGCTGCTTTCTTGTAATGAGTACCACAAGCAATGTTGTGGTTCGTTGAGGGGTCCGGTGGGGAAAGCCAATCGTGAGTGCTCTCCCGCAGTTGGTTCCCTGAAGGATAAGTAAGGCTCTATAGCCAGTACTGATGAGATTAGATGACAAACGTTTCGCTTCCCTTCCATCTGAGCAGCTCAGGATTATGTATCAATTCCCGGGCGACTGAAGATGATTTACGCACCAGCGATGACCTGCATAAGATTGTTGTCGACCACTTTGACTCTGTCATCAACTATGACGACCCTTTCGTTGACGCAGGCTACTTGGTCGTCGACAGCAGCTACTCGGTCATTGACAGCAGTTACTTGATTTTCGACACCGGCCATTCGAGTATCGACGCCAGCTACTTGATCACCAACGCCAATCACTCGATCATCGACGCGAGCCACTTGATCATCGATACCAGCTACCTTCTTATCGATGGCTTCCACCGTATTCCCGACTCCCCTCACTCTCTCGTCAACAGTATGCGTCGCCTTCAGATTTTGCGCAGCTACCATCCAAGCTTCTTCATGTGTCAGCTTGTCCAGATTCTTCAGCGCATCTTCCATCTCCGTCCTGCCAATCAGTTTCCTCGCATATTTTTCTGATCATCTTTCAGTCAACAGCCTCACACTCATACAGGAAATACTCACTCATTCGGCCTTGCTTAATCTCCTTTGTCGCAATCCCGAGTATAGAGAGTACCTCAGCCATTATATGAATGATTAAGTCCATCATTTCGTTCGTCGGCGGCACTCCTGTGTAGACATCCAGACGACGGAAAAACATTTCGATGCGCTCAAAGATATTAATAAGAGTGCCTTGACTTGCCCGGACATCCTTTGCTGCCTAAGAAATGTAAGTATCACAATAACCTCACGAAGTGGCTTTAGAAGGATGGATACGCACTGAGAGGAGGACGCCGACTCCGGCAAATATCACCTTTGCTGGTGAGAAAACCTGTCAGACGAATATGAGAACAGATCTCAGACGAATTCATGACTAGAGACGCACCAGACCAACACCCTCTCCGAGAGTGCCTGAGAAGGAATAGAGGACGTTCACGGTCGGGTCAAGCCATCGTGTCCACCGTTCATCGCTTCTTCGGGACCGATCCATCCCTTGGAGTTGCTGCTGAAGAACAGCGAGAATGTCGCCGGGAGAATTGCAAGATTGAAGCTCTGTGACGAGGGGGTGTGCAAGTAGGTCTTTCTTGGTGCGCTTCTTGTATACGTTCAAAGCATTGACGATGACCAGTTGGAAGTTGGAGGATTGGTTGGAGGACGAGGAAGCTGTCGGGTGAGAGTGAGACATGAAGGAGAATGCAAATATCTTGTTGATGGAGAGGACGATCGGGGGTTCGTACTAGAATGTGAAGGGCGGAGGAATAATTTAGTGGGCTTTGAATAGCTTACAGTAGCTTGAAGCTTCAAAGTTTTGAACGCTCGAACGAGGGTCGGTACTTTGAGTCTTCGCGCCTGCCAGTGGTACTCTCTTTGGAAATCGAGTCCCAGGCCCCCATGAATAAAAAGTACCTGTTTACGTGTGCCTGGGCCTCGTAGCTGCTACTGTACGTGCGAATAATCAGTGTTGGCATGTCAGTCAGCCGACATATGTCAACACGAACACGTGGTCCATACAAAAAAGGAAACTGTCACGAATCAGCACGAATCAGCACCAAAGCAAAGCACGCCACACGCAGTTGCCACCAATGACCACACCCTTACTGTTATGCCCAAAACGAAAACGACATGCTCCTCAGACTCGTGATCTTGCATGCCTCATCGAAGGTGATCCTGCACTGTTCTATGTCAGAGCAAATGCGAGCATGACCACATCAAGGAAAAGGGATGTGAGCCCGCCGTTCTTGCCAAAAATCTGATGGCCAGCGACAGCACAACTAACCCTCCTGCAGGTCAATCTTGCACCTCCCGCTAAAGATGAGATGGGGCACCTCAAGGGCAAAGACGTGCCGAGCGCAGTGGGGCTTGGCGAGACGGACATGATCTTGGATCATTAGCCTAGGACCACGCCGTCTAACCCCCAAGTTTTACAATAATATGTATACGTTGGGGCCAACATATACATGTCATCGTAAAACTTCGCTCTGGTATGAGTTGTGTATTGGGTCGGCGGGATTCTACTTACCGTGTCTCGATTGTCCTCAACCTCGTCATTCTCGTCCGACGTCTTGTACGGAAAGATGTGAATCGTCACTATCATTTCGCTAACCTCGTGCTCTTGTAACTATCTCTTTGCCGCCAACTCTATCCGTTATCCACACTTCTCCCATCTCTGTCACTGGAACATCGGGCCACTACTTGTGTGTATCTTATTATCGACGTGGATCAAGCTCGCTTTGTCAGCACAAGTCCTTGGCAAGCGATCTTGTACAGCCTCTGACCTCCCATGGTTGAAGGAAGTTCACTCAAATATTTGGGATAAAAGGAGCGCATACCGGACCTTTTCGGAGATGTATAGGTCACTTAAGCGGATTATGCTGCACTGCAAAATATCCTGAAGGGGCTACACCCGGATCGTGATTCACCGGGTTACCATGGCAAACAACCTGATATCCTAAGTGCCAAGCTCAGTTTCCTTCTGTCGCTCGGACGACATCCCGACGTCAATGGTGATTCGGAGGCAAACACCGATGTCGATGCTGTACTTGAATCTCTCTTCCCGTCCACTTTCAGGTTTTTGTATCTATCGACCTTGAAGCTGGAGGCGACTGTGTCGCGCAGCTATTTCGCCAGCTTTGCTTCGTGAAGAATACGAGGACATTTCAGATCTGATACAGAACAAACCTCGGAACAGCGGAGGTTTGGTGCTAATCAGTGGTCAGCCCGGAATAGGTGAGCTTCTTGTCTCCATGTCGTACAGGGTCTAACCGGCCCTGCCGATATCAAGGCAAGACAGTATACCTCTATCTTAGGATCATCGAGCATATGGTTGCAAAAACCCCATTCCTGTACCAGGCCAAGGGAAGAATTGTGTATCATGTCGCAAAAGATGGCGTTGAGGTGGTCCAGTCGTGGTCATCAAACGTTTGTTGACGGCGACGAGAAGGATTTCGCACCAAGTGATTTCCTCCACGAAGACTCAGTGCAGTTAATTATGGCATCATCGCCAAAAGGCGCATATCAAAGCTGGATCGAACAATTAGAACCAGGCTCATTCGTTACCCGAATTGCAATTATATTATGGTCGCACTGCGACCACCACAGTCAGTAAGAGCCTCTTCTGCCAGAAGGAGCTCTTACTAACTGTGTTGGTCTTAACATTGCTTTCCACACTCGACTGATGCCTTGCTGTAGGATATTCCTTCATCGATTTGATCTCCCTTTGAAGTTGCTCGTGGACTCAATCTTGTATTTCGGTTACAATCCTCGTCGATACTTCAAAGTTTCCTCCTCCATCGAAAGTTTGAATACCGAAATAACGGATGTCGAGCCTGTAATCAGAGATGCTGCGTGCAATTGGGGAAGGATTTTTCAGCTGCTTCGCAACTCTCGAACAGGTGGCAATCGAGCAGCTGTCTCTAACGTCTCCCACACTATTTTCCAAAATTTCCCACGCGATGACGATACAGCCTGGTTGCTCTCACGTTGCCATTTCACATTGGTCTCGAGATGGGCTCTGCGTATCTTGCTAGACCAATGCGAAGTTAGCAAAGTTAATGCGGTCGCCGTACTACAGCATTTCACGGATGTGCCAGTGGATGCTTAGAAAAAAAAGATGTGTCCGAGGCAGCGTCGCTGGGTCATCTGCCAGTGTTCGAGTGGCAGGTATTAAACGACCTGAATCGCATTAACACCGAAGTGAAGCATTCGTTACGTGGGTTAACCAAGTTGAAACCCAATGACGTGGACCTTTCGCGTGGACACATCCGTCATTTCGCATTCCAGGAGTAGACGTTTTCACCGGAACTCACCAAAGCGGTTCAGAAGCCAGACGCATCATTGCATTTGGTCCCTCTTTCTCCCAACTTCGCAGCATCGATTCGATCCTCTACGACCCGAAGGACTCAGTCCTTATCTGTATTCAAATCACGAGGAGCGACGACCACCCCATTTCTCTCATGTGTCTTCAGCGTATTCAAAGCTGGCGAGTGGCGAGCACCATGACGAACAGCGCGAATCACTGTAAACGACACGTCTGGCGTCGATTTCGATACACCATCATACTATCATGTAATTTGATCAACTTTTTCCTTTTGGCTTAAAGAAGGGGGTTCCATACCCTTGTTCTCTTGGTCTGCACACACACAAAATGTTGCTTGCAGACACGAGTAAACGAAAACGATCGAGAATTTCAAAGAGAATTCGAATTCGAGTGGCTACTGTGTATCCAGGGCCGAGCGACGGAGCGAGCTACCGACTGCCGAGTGACTACAGTATTCTGTGACTGCGACCGCGTGAGCGCCAATTTGGGCATGACTCATACAAACAACCTGAGTGAATGTCTATCTTGAAACACTCGCGGTCATGTTGTTAATCACCAAATCCGTTACAAAATCAACACGCTCATCGTTCAAGCCTACTCTCGAATGACCATGGGACCTTGATGGAGACGGCGCGAAGCTGCAAGGGTGCCCTTGGGTTAAGAAATAAACTTTTACAGACGAGCCAATGCTTACACTCTCACTACGTGCCAGAGCGGCAAACATCTACAGAATGGATTGTTGCGTGTAACACATCAATTAAAAACAGTCACCAAACAAGAGGTGATTTCTGTTCACCAAGGCAAACATAGACTACTAGTGCTTACAGAGAACAGGCCCTTTGCACCATGACCTGACAGCATTTCTACGACATAGTCGTATCCCTTCACCAACGCAATCTGTAATGGGGTTCTGCCCTTCTTGTCCTCTGCCTCTACATTCGCACCATTTTCGAGGAGCGCGCGCACAACCCCAAGATTCCCATATTTCGCCGCCATGAACAACGGGGTCGAGCGGTCGTTGGTCCGGGCGTTTATGTCTGCGCCATGCTCGAGCAGCATGCATACGAATACGACGCTCCGCAGGGGATTTCTTGTCGCTCCGTGCAATGGAGTTCTACCTTTTTTTATCCTCCGCACTGACATGCGCGCCACGCATGAGCAACATCTGTACGACCTCGACACTTTCATTTCCAACTGCCCAGTGCAATGGCGTCGAGCCATATTTGGTACGTGCGTTCACGTCTGCGTTATGCTCGAGCAGCACGCGTACGAGTTCGGTACTTCGTTTTGTTGTCGCTTCGTGTAATGGGGTTCTCCCTCCCTCGTCCTTCACATCCACATTCGCGCCATGCTTGATCAGCATTCGTACGACCTTGACGCTTACATTTTCAACCGCCATGAGCAATGGGGTCGAGCTGCCGTTGGCCCGCGCGTTCACGTCTGCACCATGCTCAAGCAGCATGTGTACGAGTTCGACATTCCCATTTCTTGTCGCTCGGTGTAATAGGGTTCTCCCTCCCTCGTCTTCCACATCCGCATTCGCGCCATGCTTTATCAGCATCTGTACGACCTCGACGCTTCCATTTTCAGCAGCCATATGCAATGGCGTCGAGCCATCTTTGGTCCGTGCGTTTACGTCTGCATTATGTTCGAGCAGCATGCATACGAGTTCGACATTCCCATTTCTTGTCGCTCGGTGTAATAGAGTTCTCCCTCCCTCGTCTTCTACATCCGCATTCGCGCCATGCTTCATCAGTATCTGTACGACTTCGACGCTTCCATTTTCAGCGGCATTGAGCAGCGGCGTCGAGCCACCTTTGGTCTGTGCATTTATGTCTGCATTACGCTCGAGCAGCATGCGTACGATTTCGACATTCCCATTTGTCGTCGCTTCGTGTAATGGTGTTCGCCCTTCCTCGTCCTCTGCACCGACGCTCGCGCCATGCTCGAGAAGCGCGCGTATGACCTCGGCGCTTCCAGCTTGTGCTGCTACGTGCAACGAGGTTGAGCTGCTATCGTTCTGCGCGTTCACGTCCGCACCATGCTCGAGCAATATTCGGGTGACATCGGGTGACGATTGGACTATATTGTGAATTCTCATTAAGCGAGAACCATTCAGCGCGGCGTCGTGTAATGGAGTGCTGCCGTCCCACCTCCGGACGTTGACATCTACTTCGTAGCAGAGTAATACCTGAACCATCTCGACATCCCCATACCAAGCTGCAGAATGGAGCGGAGTAACCTTATCACTGTCGTGGACACCCAGGTGTGCACCGTTGTCATGGAGAAACTTTGCTGTTTGGAAATGCCTTCCTGCCAATGCTGCAACTAGCGGTGTTACATACGAGCCACCGTCGGTTTTCAAATGCTGCGGATGCTCGATGACCAGGTGTTCGACAAGGTCTTGGAATCCACACAGCGCAGCGTAATACAGGGGTGAAGCTTTGGATGACGGAGAGGCATTAAACACGGAAAGTGATGATGAGCCCGTGAGGGTGGGCCTGGTGTCTATATTGTGTAATTTGAGCCAAGTCGCAAATTGCGGCCTATTTAAATCAAACAGATATTCCATTGACTTTTGCAGGGACGATGACACGCTCTTGAACTGCGCATGCGTCACCCAGTATTCAGCAGCGTATCCAGCAAGGGCAAGGCTCCAAATGCTGTTATCTCCAAGACGATCATCCGGCTGGAGTAAAACACCCATACAAGCTTGCGCCAAGACCGTATGCGCAGGCTCGAGACCGATATGATAACGAGAGACATCTTCCCTTGAATCGGCAAGTCGTGTCGAGGTCAGGAATTCTTTGACCGAAAAATGAGAGAACTGCACGACTCGGGAATCATCGGTCTCGACAATGGTGATTAAACTGGAGCATGACGCCAGAAGGGCTTGTTCTTCATCCTCCCATCGCCAATCTGGCTTTAGTTTGGGAACTCCTTCGGCATCACTGAAGTCAATAGCGAGGACCTCTGCTAGCTCCCAAACTCGAAGAGGGCGAATAGCCACAACGAGGCATTGCAACAGCCGACGGGTGTGATCTCGATTTGGCTTCTTGATTTCCTTTAGTATGCGCTCATACGTCCCATCCAAAGACTCCGGTAACTCGTCCAGGGTGAAACGGACACTTGGTGGAAGGCAGTGACGAAGGATTTCCAGCTGACAGAAAACCCAGCGATACCTTTTCAAAAATTTCAACAAGCGAGACGAGTGTGAAGTAATTCAACTTACATGCCGTCGGCTCTTTCAGAGAGTGTCTTAATCACAAGTTCCTTGTCCTCTATTCTCCATCTCTTCATGATTTGTTGCGAATCTGAATAAACAACAGACCGGACATAGTCTTCTATATCTTGCTTTTGTCCACTTTGGTCGTGAAGTGATACTCGGTGAGAGGTCAAACGTTCAAGCACATTTCGTATGTCGAATTCTGGTCGGCTTGTGACGCAAATATGAAGATTTGGAAGGGAGAGGTCGACGAGCTCTTTCACAAGTTGAAGTACCATCTCGCGAGGTGATGAAATTCCAGACGTGTTTGGGGACTCGTCGAGTGCGTCGATGATCAGATAGATCGGAGGTTGATCGGGGAGTGTGACCATCTTTTTCAGGCAACCTGCCAAACGACTATCGCTAGGTTGGTTCTTGCCCTTGTAGTAAGCGGAAAAAAGATCGGATAGAATGTCGCAACAAGGAGATGAGGAAGCAGAAAATTGAATGAGAAGGGAAGTGAGAAGGTCGTGCAAGCCTTGTTTGTTTGCGTCTCGAAAATCAAAGTAAAAATAGGCCATAGACGCATTTCCGGCCTCGCACATCGCTTCAACATCTTGGATCACCGTGGAACTGACAGGAGACGTCAATCACCCCTGACAGGAGTTATCTACGATCCACGAACCAGATAACACTTTTGCCCGAACCAGCTAATAGGCAAAATGTAAGAGCGAGTCATTTTGGAAAAACAACGGGACAAACGTTTTCCATGGATCCAAAGCAGCGAACCTGTTGACTTCCACTCCTGATAGATGCCGCCTTGGAAAAACCACGTTGCCTCTTTCTTGTGTTGAGTATCACAAGCAATGTTGTGGTTCGTTGAGGGGTCCGGTGGGGAGAGCCAGTTGCGAGTGCTCTCTCGCAGTTGGTTCCCTGAAAGGATGAGTAAGGCTCAATAGTCAGTACCGTCGAGATTAGATGACAAACTTTTCGATTCATCCATGTCGTTGGCGATTTGTTGCATAGATGCCTTTGCTTCCTTTCCATCTGAGCAGTTCAAGATTATGTAAATTCCCGGACGGCTGAAGAGATTCTACGCACCAGCGATGACCTGCATAAGGTTGTTGTCGACCACTTTGACTCTGTCATCAACTGTGACGACCCTTTCGTTGACGCTGACTACTCGGTCGTCGACAGCAGCTACTCGGTCATTGACAGCAGTTACTTGATTTTCGACATCGGCCATTCGAGTATCGACGCCAGCTACTTGATCACCAACGCCAAGCACTCGAACATCGACGCGAGCCACTTGATCATCGATACCAGCTACCTTCTTATCGATGGCTTCCACCGTATCCCCGACTCCCCTCACTCTCTCGTCAACAGTATGCGTCGCCTTCAGATTTTGCGTAACCACCATCCGAGCTTCTTCATGTGTCAGCTTGTCCAGCTTCTTCAGTGCATCTTCCATATCCGTCCTACCGATCAGTTTCTTCGCATATTTCTCTGATTATTTTTCAGTCAACAATATCACATTTATGAGGAGAATACTTACTCATTCGGCCTCGCTTTATCTCCTTTGTCGCAATCCCGAGTATAGAGAGCACCTCAGCCAATATCTGAACGATTACGTCCATCATCTCGTTCGTCGGCGGCACTCCTGTATAGACATCCAGACGGCGGAGAAACATTTCGATGCGCTCAAAGACATCGATAAGAGTTTCTTGGCTTGCCCGAACATCCTTTGCTGCCTGAGAGACATAAGTATCACCATGGCCTACACGAAGTTATTAACGAGGATGGGATACACACGGAAAGGAGGACGCCGACTCCGGCAAATATCACCTTTGCTGGTGAGAATACCTGTCAATGAATGAGGGCGGATCTCAGACGAGTTCATGAACTGAGGAATACCAGACCAACACCCTCTCCAAGAGTCCCAGAGAGTGTATAGAGGACGCTCACGGTCGGATCAAGCCATCGTGTCCACCGTTCGTCGCTTCGAGACTGATCCAGCCCTTGGAGTTGCTGCTGAAGAACAGCAAGAATGGCACCGGGAGAGTTGCAAGATTGAAGCTCGTTGACGAGAGGGTGTGCAAGTAGATCTTTTTTGGTACGCTTCTTGTATGCGTCCAAAGCGTTGTTGATGATAAGTTGGAAGTTGGAGGCTTGGTAGGAGGACGAGGAAGCCGTAGTGTGAATGTGAGACATGAAGGGGAGGTTGAATAACTTGTTGATATAAGAGAGAGACGATCGGGGTTGGTGGGGGAGGGCGGATGTGAACTATCAGCGCATATATTAGCCCCATTCGTCCCTTACATACTCTATGTAGTTGATTACATAGATGAAAGTGTCTTAGCGCGCGTCCACCTAGTATCTCACCCTGGGATCTCTCCAGTATTTCTACACTCCTTACTCGCCACGGGACAAGGATTTGACCAATGGCTGGATGGGACACTTCCTCAGCCTGATGCGGTCATCAACGCAAGAGGGCATCGCATTCTCGTCAAAAACCATCATTCGCTGATTTCTCCAGGAACACCACCTTACGCGCCTTCGCGCCAAACAAAAAAAACCGCAAGCTTCCTCCGCTTCCGCCACTCAGGTACTCAGGCCCAGGGGCAGCGGTAGTAAACTTCAGCCTGTCTGCGCTACAGTAATTGCAAGAAGCTGGGCCACCTGGCCGACTTCTGCGTCAAACCTGGTGGGAAGGTGGCTGGTTGCTCCGTTGACGACGCTCGCTCTGCCCAACGTGCCACCGCGACTAGTAATAATAATAACGGGCTACCCCGGGGCGAACCGTTGACAATGAACCCTCATTAAAGGGCTTCCGGTAGTAATCTCTTCTGCGAACGTCGTCACGTCCGAGGCTAAACGCCCCTCCAGTCGCTACTGTACAACCTCTGCGCCATAGATCGTTCCGGACGCCATTATCATAGATGGCGTCATGTATGTTACTACCCTGACCCTTCAACTCAGAGACTCGGTAATTACCATCTCTATTAGGGATCTTGTCCAACGTAATCTGAAATGGGATTCTTGTTCTCGGAAACCTCACGTTTCCGACATGAATGCATGAATCACGGACTGAACTCCTGGTTATTGCGAGGCAAACATTCCTCCTCAAAGAGGATAGGCTGACCCTGCTGTTCTGACACAACACTGGCCATCCTGAGGCCACACCCAGCACCTTGGTTGGTTTGGCTGGACAAAGTGACTACAGTACAGTCATTTATGACCATTTGGGCTACCATGGTCATTTGGGCAAAATGGATTTTTTACACCTTGAGGTCAGTATATGGTCTCAGTTTTTGGTAGTCTAATCCATTATATATGAATGATGTGTGACCAGAATTTCAAAGGGTGTAAGCTTGTAGATTGAGTTCTAGAGTCCAATCATGCTGAAAGTTCACAAAAATGAAATCTTATTCATGTTGTATTAGCCTATATATATTAAATGTGAGGTCCTATGCAACATCTTAAGCTTCAGTATGACATCAACTAGTATAACAGTGATATATAAATGCTCTCCAGGGGTATAAAGCATGTTGTTGCAGCAGGAAATAACATTTGGGGTGATGTAGTGGGTGTAGTGTGCTTATGTCATCATAGACGCAGGAGTTTTGGTGGCAGCCCAAATGGTGAAGAAGCTCCGATAAGGGATTTTTGACCTGATCGTCCTCGATCTCACCCATTGCACCTTTAATCACCCTCATAATTTTGTGGAATCTCAGAAATGACCATGCTTAAGTGATTGGGCCAAAAAAATTGGTACTCTAAGGTCACACAGAATAATCCGAAGCAATATAAAATTTGGTCAGCCCAAATGGTCATAAATGACTGTATGTCGCCTGAGCCTGAGCGAGACTCAATGAACACAGACGAGTGCTAACAAGGAGCACGTAGTATATATGATACTGTATACAAGATGATAACAAACTTTGACTCTTTGTATGACGGGCGATACGTTGGAAGAAATGCGTTAACGAGCAGGAAATCGTAAAACAAGAAGCAGTGCTAACCCAAACAGGATGGAACTAGATGACAATGAAGGAGCGGGATGATATCAATGATGCAGAGAAAACAAAACAAAAACAAAAAATCGAAACATTAGAGATGTTACAATGCAAGCGCCTCTGTGATCCCACCACTGATTTAGTACCAACCGGCAGGACCAATACGTGTTCACGATCGCTAACAAACGCCACAATCAACGACGTCCACCAGCAGCCTGACCACCGCGGGGGCGCAACGCATGTCCATGGCCATTATTACCATTATCGTCCCCGTTCCCCCTAGCAGCCGTCGGAGGCGACCCGTTCTGCCTATTATCTTGATTGCGCCTCCCACGCTTAGCAGCGCGCGCCTGCGGCTCCACCACGTCCATCCCGTCCGAATCACCACCACTCTCCCCACCCGTCATCGGCACATCGACGACTGGGGAGCCGGTGTTTTCAGTTTCAGATCGCGTGCGCTTAGCGCCACCCGTGGGCGAAGATGAAGAGGCTCCCGCTTTTGAAGAGGCGGCCTGAGCTTGGGCATCGGCTTCGGCTTCTAATTCACGTGCGAGGACTTTTGAACGTCGTTCGAGTGGTGGACGCGCTCGTTGAGGTGATGAGTTGATATGGAGCGAATGTACGCCGGGGACGTCGTCTGTGGATGGCGCGGCGGAGAGCATCGAGGCATCGCCGTTCACTCCCGCATGTTCATTCTCCTCGGGGAGATCTGAGAGCTGCGAAAGATCGCTGAGGTCGCGGTCGAGGCCATGCTGCATTCCTGTGAATCCCTGTCCCGCACCGCCACCACCGCTGCCGCTTGGCGCAGAAGGACTCAGCCAGGGATGATCGCGCGCGTCGGTGAGCGACATGCGCGTTGTTGGGTTCACGTCGAGCAACCGACGAATGAATCCCTGCGCTATTAACAATTCCCACACCATCAACCTACGCCAATAGTGAATAGCTCCCAGAAGGCGGTAACGTACCAGTTGTGCTTATGCCAAACTCCTCGAGTGTGCCCCAGTTGATCTGGCGCCCCGCAATGCGCCGGTGAATGTCAGGTTCATTCTCGTCCTCGATAAATGGACCGCTATTCGTCAACCTGACATATGTAATTCAGTACACATCAGCGCCCGGTCTTAGTAAAAGGCGGAGAAAAGAACGAGGCGCACATGGAAAATACAATAACACCGACGGACCAGCTGTCGACGAGGTGGTCATAGCCTTTCGCCCGCACGCCCTCCATGACCACTTCGGGGGCGAGGTAGCTCGGCGTTCCGCACATGGTCTATTTTGGCAGAACAAAACAAGAAGCCACACGCGTCAGCTCCTATCCAGAGGTCCATTCAAAACAACGAAAATTCGGGATAGACATACCCTGAGCATCGTGAGACTGTCCACAATTTTGGCGAGACCAAAATCGGCAACCTTTACGATGGGTGGATCGTCCTTTGTGAGAAGGATGTTCTGTGAATTGATCCAGTGTCAGAAGGGTTAAGGAAGTAGCTACAACTCGGGAACGCGTACTTCAGGTTTGAGGTCACGATGGGTAACGCCCTTTTCGTGAATGTACTGTAAACATGTGCGTGCGTCGTAACAGCATCAGAATCGAGCCGAGAATCTCATACGAGAGTCGGGGTTACGTACCGAAAGGGCAGAGCAAATTTGTTCCGTTATGTGTTGAGACATGGGTTCGGAGACACCGTTGCGTGAGAGTATATAATCCAAAAGGTCACCGCCCTCTACGAGCTCCAACACGAGATCTACAAACCACAAAACCCAGTTCAGAAAATAAAAAACAAACAAACAAAAAGGATAAACTCTCACAATAATCGTGACCTCCCTCCTCGGGTACGAACGTCTCGCGAAGACGACAAATATTTGGGTGGCTGAGCGTTTCCAGAATACCGATTTCTCTCCCGAGATTATGCATATGACCAGTATTATCGGCGGCGGCATTACTATGGTCGTTGTTATTGGCCGGCGTGCTGGCCCCACGAAGCTTTTGAGTGTGTATGATCTTGACCGCCCACCAATCGCCCGAGATGCGGTTTACTGCCTTCATGACGGTGGCGAACGAGCCTCGGCCGATTTCGTGTCCCATATCGTAGTGTGCGTGGATGCCGGTGAGCTTGTACGGCGCGAGGTGCCGGTAGATATATCGATAGTCTTCGAGCGCGTTTTGTTGTTGCATCGGAGAGCCGAACGCGATTTCGTTCCCGTCACGCAGGATACGCGTGTGGCCTTTGAGAATGCGCGCTCCGTTGATCTGTGTAAGTGTGTGTGTAAGTGTATGTTACGTTGAGTGAGAGTATGAACATACCCATGTACCATTCGTCGAGTTGTCATGCACGACGACTTGAGACCGAGTATCTTCCTTTCCATCCCACATAATCCGACAATGGTTATAGCCTACAAAAACACGCACACAAACATACAAAGTCACATCATCAGCAAAGTTCATCTTTTTTCCCAACAATTTATAACAATGAAAAAGAAAAGAAAAAAGAAAAACCCTCTGGGGCAAAGGAGAAAGGGAAGAGAGAACAACAAAACTTACTGATGCGCATTCCGGGCAAGATGAATTCATTATTGGCACCACGACCAATCGCGATGAGCGGGCGGGTCTTGAGAAAGTCGATGCGTGGCAACGCGCTGTTGCAAGACTGCAGACACCCAAAGAAAGGCCGTTCCATGGGATGCACATCATTCTGGTAAAAGGCCTGCGAGGCCTGCTGCGTTGCGCCCTGCGTCTCGCCCGCGTAGTCGTGCTCGGCAGAGAACTCTGGAACTGCTCCGTTGTGGTCCATGATTGATTAGCTTCTCGACGAATGAATACGACGTAGGGTTCCGGACGCGTTTGGGTTTTTGGGTCTTTTGAAAAAGTGAGTTGTGGGTATTAAGGTCAGTGAGTGGTTCTTTCGTCTCCCCGGGGTTTTTGAGCTTTTGGAAGTAGTTGTGGATTGAAATTGAAAGGGTGGGACTCGGTGTGGTGTATAGGTTGTGGCGAGATTCGCGTGGGAGGCTCTTGACGCTATTGGACGCAGTTAGAAATTGGGAAAATGGGGGATAATAGGACGGCGAGGTAGGAGTCCCCTCGAATGAAACGGATACTTTATAGCCACTCGAGCGTTGACATGAGGTTGAATGCCGCCACAGGCGGGACACAAAACAGGAGGCTTAGACCGTCGAATGCCGTCCACAAATGAAATTCGAATTGTGGTCGGTCAACAAAAAGTCGACATAGCCGTGACAAGCGGAATCTGTTCAAAGCGAGAACCAAACGATACAGTACCAAACGATACAGTACAGTATCAATCGAAGCGTACTTTTCGAAAGACTATCAACGAGCCAATGAGCATCCGGTATAGTACCTTCCTGTCAAAGCAAGAAAGTGGTGTAGCTCAATTTAAATATACAATAATACAACCAAGACCGGGGCTCTGGTCTGGACAATAGGTCAAAACACAAAAAGGCTCGGCGCCAACCATAATCGTTGTGGTCGTGCCGTTGTGGACGGTGGACGGTGTCCATGCGCGCTCTAGCTTAGTTAAACGCATCATTAACAATCGCGTGATCGCCGCGGATATTCATAAACGAGTACTTTTAAAACATCTCGGTCAGCACATTTCCACATCTCCAAGAACAAAGACATACCTCGACTAGATCGGGTGGTACACCGCGCGCAATGTTCATGTAGACCAAGTTTGGCTCCGTCCAGAATGGTCGCAAACCCGCCGCTTCAAGGGACTCCCACCATTTGAGAAAGAAGTCAAAGCGCTCAGGCGGTCCGCGCACGTGAATCTCGAGTTGTAGTTGGCCAACGGGTAAAACACCCTCGGTATGCGCGGTGATGAACGGGGTAAGGGCGTCAAACTCGCCTCCCTCAATATCAATTTTGAGTAGGTCAATAAACGTGTGGCCTAATAATGTAAAAATGACATGGAATTAGTTTTGGGGTTGAAAGTGAATCGACGCACCGTTAAGCTCCATGAGCGAATCCAGCGTCCAGTACCTGGGATTATCGTGCTCCTCGTGGTGGTCAGAACCACCAAGTGCCCAGGGCTGGAAATGGGCTCTGCGCGCAAGCTCGCGGTCATCATTGATCTCAGGTCCCCACTGGACAAAGAGAAAATAACAAAGTCACGGTATATCCCTAAAAAAAAAAAGCACGGTACACGTACACTGCCCACACTATAGTCATATCCCCAGGCTTCGCAACCGGGTGCGCGCTTCAACAGGGCTGCTTCAAACGAAGACTCCCCATTGATCCCTGTGGAATTACACAAGTGAGGGTATTAACACACGCGCCAGTGAAGACAATAGGGTGTTCACAGTTGGCTTAAGCGGTGCTTAAGTGAACACCCATAATCCATAATGAAGACAGACCGAAAGAGTAGATGACGCATTTATCTTGTTTAGCGATGCGATCTATACCACAGACCCATTTGCCACCATCACCGAGCGTACCGATACGCTCAGCGCGATGCGGGCATTGGAAAGCAGGGATGAAAAAGTCCCCTGGCAAAGTGAGACATTGACGAGCTGAGACATGATCGCATACGTACATAAAGTGTACAATTTAGGACTCGGGGGCCACCTTTGAAAAACGGAATTTTTTGGTTCGGCAAGATTAGACGACTTGTCAACAAGTAAAATGGTCAAATGGAGGTACCCACTCCTCTACTGAGGTCGCTAATGGTCCCCACTTCCTAATAAGCTCCTGACGATCCTGAAGAAATGTATTGTAGTGATCCTCCTCATCGTTCAGCCAGGATTTGAGGGTGCGACGGCTGGTAAAGACATCGCGATAATGAGAGGTAGTACCAGAGAACTGGTAGAGGATGAGAATGAAGATAATAGCGGTGAGAGTTGCTAGTGCGAATATAGATGGACGAGGCATCACAGTTGATAGGAAGAAAGACGGGGATAACGAGCCCGGGAATTGCCCCTTTTAGCCGCCTTCCTCGTTACGAGGGGCAAATGTCCTATTATAGAACTCGTACTACCGTATCCACATGGGTATCCACGTTACAGACCCTGCACGACCAGACCCTACAACAGCTCAGCTGCACCTCCCTCTCTTGGATCGTAAACAAGTGAGTGATTCCCACGAATGTTCATGAACGAGTACTGTCAATCACTCTCACTCAGTATCCTCTCAATTCATCATACCATTGAACACATACCTCAGCGAGATTTGGCTTGGCTCCTGTGGCGTAGTTCACATACACCAAGTTCGGCTCGGTCCAGAACGGCCGCAGGCCCGCATCCTCTAATGCAGTCCACCAGTCATGGAAAAACGCAAAGTTGGCATAGTCATCCCATGCATGCAACTCCAGTTGCAGCTGTCCGATCGGTAGCCTCGTAACTCCGAACATTTCTTTTGGCTTGTTTGCTGCCAGGAATGCCGTCAATGTGTCGAATTCAGCACCCTCGATATCAATCTTGAGTACATCAATAAACGTGTGACCTACGGGCAGGCTCAGGTATTACGAACAGGAAAGACAGGGGAAATGATGGGGACGCACCATTCAGCTTCATGAGCGCATCAAGCGTGTAATACTTCGGGCTATCCCCGGAGCCATGGGCATCGTGACCGCCAAGAGCCCACGGTTGGAAGTGAGAGCGTGCCTTTAATGCCGCGGAATTTTCAATCTCCGGACCAAACTAAAAAGCCAAGTCATCACGTATACCATCGGGTCCTCACTTTTGGAGAGATACCACGTACGCTGTTCACGCTAAAGTCGTAACCCCACACCTCACACCCAGGGGCGCGCTCCAATAGCGCAGCCTCGAATGATGATTCGCCGTTAATACCTGTGCACGCATTCCCGGTCACCCAAATAGGTGTGGCGATGCGTGTCGTCTGTCGGCAACTAGTTTGTTCCGGATAGAAGAAAAAACCGCACCAAACGAGTATACGACACATTTTTCTTGTGTTGCAATACGATCTACACCACAGATCCACTTGCCGCCATCACCTAGAACGCCAACGCGCTCAACGCGGTGTGGACACTGAAACGATGCGATGAAAAAGTCCCCTGCATCGATAAAACATAATTAGAGGGGTGGAACAAGATGGCCAGTGAATTGCATACAAATGGTGTAGGCTCCGGTAGTGGGGTACCTGAACAACAACATAGAAACGTATCAATCAAATATTCACATCAGACGGGCGCTGAATTCAGGCACCCAACATAAACAATGTGTCAGATCCGGAACATACCCTCCATCCTACGTTTTTTTTTGGTTCCGCAGGAAGAGGGTCTACGAAAAAAGAGAAAAAAAAGGAGAATAACTCACGATTGTATCTGCTCTTTTCTTGGACCGTGCTTCTCGATCAGCCACTGTCGCCCCCTTAGCGTCTCGGCATACAGTGCGTCCTCAGCACGAATGCGCTCAGGGAGTGTCGGTGGCCGTTCGCCAGGCGAATGCCAACCATCATAAATTTCATGGTAGGGCCCACCAATGGAGGGCCCCCAACATAGGAAGCCGACGATGCCGAGGGCAAGTGTTGCGAGGAGGACGGGGCGTGCGCTGCGTCGAGACATGGATGATGCGAAGAAAAACCTGGGTTCGTTGGGATGGCGGTGATGTGACGGTAGTGACAGTGTGAGTGGCTGTGCGTGTAAGTACGCTTGTGCTTTGTGGTGGAAGATGGGAAGTGTGTGTGCAAAGGAAGAAAGAGATAGAATGAGTGTCAGGAGTAAAGAAAAAAAAGCGGGGGGAGAATGAGGCTAATCAAAGGCGTGGAAAGATTCACTCGACAACCAGGCGAGACCGACAGGAGGGATCGTTTTAATGTGGCAGTACAAACGTGGGAAAGGAACGTCCGGGCTTTGTCATCATCTCAACATCTCCGTGTTTTCCAGTGAAAAATAATCGATTGTTGTGCGGGGTGGGCTGTTGTTGGAATAAGTCACTTGCACGTTTGCGTTCAGAAAGAAACAGGTCTGAATTCCGACGATCTAACACCTATTACCATCATTGATTACCTATTATCGATATTATGGTATACAAGAAAGTGGTAGGTAACGGGGCCCGCTAGAGACACAGGGTAGCATCCATCGTCATCACTACATGGGATCATCAACATGAGATAAAACACGTTTCTGAGTGTTGTACATACCCTGTCCAAGGTACACTACATGTGCCGGATTGATTCCTGTCGATGCTGCGAAACCAATTCAACACCACCGCACAGAGCACACAAGCACGCACTCACGAATGGAATGACTACATTTTGGATCTTCTTGCTCTTCGCAACGACGGATAGTCGATGAATTCGCTATCCAAAAACAAACATCGTAGGCTCCCTCTGTGCCTGCATGCCGGGAGACTCACCAGGTTCTTCGAACTGCCAATACTCACGTGCACTACGATAGCATGGGAGATCTTCGTTGTCTGAAATGGGGAAATGTGAAACATGCGTACTGGTGGCGATATCCGAGACTTTCTGGAACCATCGTTGGAACACCGTCTGTCAGACATTAGATAGTTCACTTGCGTGGAATGTACGTGATAATAGGTACCCCATGTATGAACCGCTATAAAATCAGGTTCATTTGACCAAATTGGGCCGAGCAGAAGAAGGGAACTCGCCTCGAAAGATGTTTTCGCTACCGACGGTATCTTCTACGAGATCCGCGTACGCCACATTCCCAGTACGCGGCTGGCCTGCCCACATGATATACAAAACTTCCTGATAAATTGCTCACTTGGATAACACACCATATGTGAACAACCGAACTTCTGTTGATGGTAAATTCGATTTGATAGACAGGGCAGCGATGGACCCAAGCGCGCCACCCAATGAGTGTCCTACGCCATCCATTAACCAGGACGCATGGACAGAATAAAGAGAAAACGTGGCTACCTGATACTACGACCGTATAGTTCGGGAAAGCGAGTAGCTGATCACGCACGACATGCACCACGATGGCGCGCACAGAGTTGTATGAGATAAGAAACCCTGCGTGTACCAATGCCGTGTTGTTCTTCTCGATTCCACGAGATACGAGCGGGGTTAGCACGAGGTTACCATCTGCAAAGACATACTCGTGAGCGAGCTGAGGGAGAAATACGAAAGTACTCGCAGGAGCATGCGCGTACCAGTGACCATATCCGCAAGCCCCTGACTCCCCCGAAACGCAACAACAATCTCGCCTCGCCAGTCATCACGCACAACGAACCCATGCGTGTGCGTGAGCACATTATAAAACTATCAAACATCATCCACAAACAAGAACAACGAGCAGTGAAATAGAGAACGCGCCAACTCACGGATTGCACGAGCGAATTCCCCAACGGGCGCGGACACAGAAACTGATACACGGCCGAAGAGTACTTGGCGAACAGTTCAAGTTCATCGTACATACGCATCGAGACGCTACTGTTGTGCAGGTTATGCTCCTCCTCAGGTTCCAGTAGTTCCGGCTCAGGAGGAGGGCGGTGGAGCGTTGACATCGACAGGGGAGACTGCTCTGAGTCCGGCAGCGGGTTTACAGGTGGTATGCCTGGAGTCCGAAGCTGGGGCAACGCGATGACGGTCGTGAACATGGCGATGACTATTGCGATAGAAAGACGCATGGGTGAGTAAAGAAAGGGACTCTACTACATTTAGGCAGGACTGTACAGAAGGAAGTGACAAGTGACATAGTAAGTGATTACGTCATTTCCGTTCTAGTTCCTGTTCGCTCAATTAATGTAGTAAGTTAAGAACGATAACATTTACCCAACGAAGAAAACTAAGCAAAAAAATAATGCATCTAGTAGTATACATTGCAGAGAATAGAAGGTGTACCCTAAGGCTAAGGCGGTAGACAAGACCCATGGTATGCAACCCCAGTCCGCATTATAGTGATTTTCCTCAACTCTTCCCCATCTTCATCAACCTCCCCAACCTCAACCTCAACCATCCCCCTCATAGCGCCCTTCCCCTTCCCCTTCCCCTTCCCCTTCCCCTTACCCCTACTCCTATTCTTGCCTGCGTCCGAGCCCGCACCCGCACCCGCACTCGAACTCGCCACAGGGTGATTGCTAGTGTCCGTGCCAACCTCAGGTTGCTTCGCAGGCATAAGCGGCAGCCTACACCCCGCACACGTCCCAGCCCGCGGTGTCCAGCCCCGAGCACGTGCCCGCACAGCCATCTCGATCGTTTCAAAAACGTCGCGATCAAGCAGGTGCTTCGTAATGACAAGCATGTCTCCCTCCGCGCGGTACGCTTCCATCATCCCAGTCAATATCGCACGAAACTCGGTGTACGGAGTGCCACCCTCATCGACCTTCCCCGACGACGACGACGACGTTGCTTTCGTCGTAGTCTCAACAAGCCGCGTGAATAGTCGTGGGAAGGAGAAGCCGCGTCCACGCCCCTGCGCAGCACTTGCCGAGACAAGCGAAGAGAACGTAGTCTGAACTAGCAAGCGTAGCGTCGTTAAAGCGCGTATTACTGGC
>QLOU01000545.1:26188-49532 GCA_003313715.1 Russula abietina
GGGTGGTGAAGAGAGGGAGGCAGAGGTGGTGGTGGGGGAAAGTGTCTGCGTGGTCGAGGGCTGATAACAAGCGCGTGGCACCGTGAAAGTGCAAGGCGGCGGTGTGCAACCACGCGAAATAAGCGTCGAGGAAGCGTGGCGGATTGGTATGAAGATGGGAAATGGACTTACCAGTGCCTCGTCTCCGATCGCTATTGGTGGTCGGACTAGGTCGTGCACCAGCGAACGCTCGACCTCGCGCTCCTCGAGCTCATCATCGTCATTGTCGGGGTCTTCGCTGTCCTCGTCTAAGACGTCGCGTAATTGTTCACGATAGCTGGAACGCGAGACCTGCGCATCTGCGCCGTCATATATGAACGCTTCATCATTCTCGCCATCCTCGTCGGGGTCGAAGCGAGGAAGGGAGACTGCGGGATTCTCATCCTCGTCGTCAAAGAGCTCCCCCATTCGCGTCGAGTAGTCGGCGCCATTAGTGTCAATGTGTTCCTCGTCATCTGAACCGAAATCCGAGAATGCCAGTGATGGCCGCCGAGAGGAAGCGAGGGTGGTCATAGTGGCGAGCAGACCGAGTGTATGCTGCCAAACGTTGGCTTGCTCCAAGGACCCCGATATGCGAGTAGTTCCGTAATCTGGTATTCGGGGTCCCGCAAACTGTGGAATTAATAAAGCACTAGATATAACGTAGGAATAAAAGTACAATCGTAAAAACAACGGGCAACCTCATAACGAGCGATGTATCACGATAGCACTGCAGTCCGCCGCTCCCTGCTCTTCAGACCGGGTCCAAATCGCTCTTGAAAACCAATAAGCTCCTCCATCAGCTCTTCCATCATCTTCATCGTCGATTTGCCCAAATTTGCAATATCGCCTTCGATCACTTTTTCGTCTGTCGTCAATGGTACAGGTGGTGGGCGTGGACGTTGTGATAAAGGTACGCCATCCATCGCCGTGTCGCCAGCATCGCCGAGGGAAATCGCCCCAAGAGAGGCGTCCCCCAAAGCCGCTTTCAACGCCTCTCTTCGTCGGTAGCGCTCCGAGGCGCTCGCTTGCTCGCGTCCGACCCATTCGACTAGTGCGCGCACCCGCTTGTTCATGTCACCCACGCTCATGCGCTTTCCCGGCCAACGGACTCGCACTCCTCGCTCCTCGCCGGATCCACGTAATTGCAGTGGTTGTGGTATCTTGCTCGGCAAAGTTGGCTCCAAATGTGCCAAATAGTCTGGCAGCCCCCACGATGTCAACAGTGGCTGCTGCTGCTGCTGAGAGGAGGAAAACGTCCGGGAGAAAGAAGCTGGTGGCACTGAGGCTGATCCACCTGACCCATTGGGCCGCCGAGCGGCCTGGTCCCCCGTGTTTGGGTTGCGCCGGGAGCCACCTGCCCTTGAGCGTCCACCCCCGGAGCGCCGGTTGCCCGGCCCAAGTGGCACTCCGCCGCCTGATTCCAAAAATGAGTGGTGCGATCTGAGATGGGGCAGATAAGGTTACTCACCCTCATCCCCGTCCACCGACGCTGCATCTTGCGCCTGGGCGGAGGGTTTGCTACGACCACCTCCCCCACGTCGATTGCGCGATCCGCTACTCTTCGCAGGGGGTACTGGGGGCGCGGGCATTGAGATGGACTTGGGTGTCGCTACCGGCGTATCATCGTTTGGGGGTTTGGGTACAGCCGGACGGTCCGAAGTTGTCGACGCGGACCGAGTGCGTTTGATTGATGCGCTACAGATAGCAATGAATTGAGATATGCTAACGAAACGAGGGTAAGGGTGACAAACGCGTCTTCCGAACCCCGCTTTCGCTTTTTCTTGGCAATGGCGGGGCTAAGTACTTGTTCGTCAACGTCCGCCAGCCCATTGACGCTCCCATTGACAGGACTGGGGGATGATTGGACAACAACGCCCGCAGCTGCTTCCGCAGCGCTGTCCGCAAGGAGGGCCATCATTTCCAATTCATCATATGCCGCGTCACGGCTGTTCATCGTGTTCCGCCGTTTCTGGGGTTTTTGATGGGTCGGAGAATGTGAGCGAGACTTGCGGTTCGCAGACGCTGTGTTGGGATGGGAGTTGGAGGATGAATGTCGGTCCCGAGGCCGCTTAGCGAGTCTCCTAGATGGTTGTCAGTGGGCACAATGAAGTTCGGCGTTGATGCAGCGTACTTGATGAGTTCAACATGAAGATCGGGCCGACATTTTTCACAGAAATAGTGGTCTGCCTTGACGGCATCTTCATTTCGGATGCCCATACATTGGCCATGCTGCCAAACATTGCAGGTTTCACACTGGACAAAGAACTCGCCAGCGCTTTCATCATCGTCACCTATGAATCGAGGGAACGGCGTTAGGAGTATTCGGGAGGGATAGACGTAACAGATGTGACTCTAAGTGAGTGATGCGGATGCTGGAAACATGATCAGGGAGGGAAAATTCTCAAAGAGAGGGCGATCTGGGGGTTAAGCGCCGTTTTCAGCGAACCTCGCGGTACCCCAACCAATGAGCAACGATCTCAAGGAATCGCGTCCCAGTTGGGGAATCGACTCGGGAGGATGGTTGCCAGTGATAGAGAACTACTACAGAGCGTGGATGAGAAAGTGGCATACCTGCGTTGCCACACACACAGCGCGTGACGCCCTGCTCTTCCTCCTCGGCGTCGGGGTCCGCGTTGAGTTCAAGTACGACGTCGGGCTGCTCTCCTTCTGCTATAATTGAATCGATGGCGAGGTTGAGTACGGGCTTTTCCTTCTCTTTGCCCTTCCGTTTGGTACGGCCATTGCCATTCTGAAGAGGGGGGAGGGCGTTGGGTGTGCCATTTGAGCCATTCTTGTGAGAATCTTCTGGGGGGTCGTCGATGTCTTCTTGTTTCGTACGCTTGCGGGAAGAGGCGGAAGATGAGGAACGGTTGACGACTGGGAGGCGGGGGGCAGACTCTGAGTTGGGGGAGTCGGGGGACTTTGAGGTGCTGGTTGAGCCAGATGGGGCGCTGCGCCTTCCTGACCGTCGCGTTTCCCTTGGAGAGAGTGGTGGGCCCATTGTCGGGACTTGGGCCATGAATGGCGGAGGGGGATGAAGGGGAAGAGATAGAGAGCGAGCACGGCAACTTGGCCAGTAGCAAGCGGGACCAAATTTAGGGCTGGCGTGCGCCTTCAGTTGGTTCTTAGTTGGTTCTCTCTTCCCCTTTCATCTCCTCCCGCTCTCACCCTCTCTTTATCCTCTTCCCCTCACTTCCCCCTCACCGTTCCCACCCCAACACAAAGTCGAGTCGATGAACGAGAAAGAAAGGCCGACTTATAGCAGGCACCCTCATCGACGAGCCACGTTCCTGCCGTATGGCAATTTCTTCTCTATCTCACGGACTGCGGCTGGCATCATCATTGGTGGAGTGGTCGACACGCGGGACGTTATTCCCGCTCGAAGTGGAAACCCGTAGTGAGAGCATACCTACTGATTGATAAGACTGCTCATAGCTGCTTGTTTGCCCCTTGCCCAATTATCGGCAATCCAGTTTTGATCCCTCGGTGTGACACTATCTGTTACCATCGAAGCTTGAAGACATGTCCATTAGTGTCCTAGTCCAGAGTCCAGTGACTCCCCCCATCGCGGGTGTTTACATTGGTTTAATTTAATATTGACGTCAAGTCACGTGATTAAGTGATCTAGAATTTCGGAATTTCGTTTTATTTTATTTTCCATGCGATAAGTCTGATAATTTTTTGTTGCACGTGCTGCGCAATCGTCTTTTCGTCCCTGTCGGTTTCGTTGGTGAGAAATGAGAATGACACTCGAGTACTCGTCGAGCGCGCCAGACCCTGTTTCTTACCCTCGTCTCCCACCTCACTTTATTCTGCCCACAAAGACCCCTGACTATCTCCGCCTTATCTTGACTTCCAAGGTCTACGAGGTCCTAAAAGAGACACCACTTGTCCATGCCCCGAATCTCAGTACAAAACTTGGAAACCAAATCTATCTCAAGCGCGAGGATCTTCAGGAGGTCTTCAGCTTCAAAATTCGCGGCGCGTACAACTTTATGGCCAGCCTTTCCGAGGAGGAGCGGTGGAAAGGCGTCGTCACTTGCAGCGCCGGTTAGCCATATAGACCGCTTACCTACGCATGCTCCCGACAATCCTGACGCTCGCCCCCCGCCCCTGTCCAGGGAACCACGCTCAGGGCGTCGCCCTCTCCGGTTCGCGCCTCGGCATCCCATGTACCATTGTGATGCCCAAGGGCACACCAACGATCAAAATCCGCAATGTCGCACGCCTTGGCGCCAAAATCGTCCTCCATGGCGCGGACTTTGATGAGGCCAAGGGTGAGTGTGCCCGCCTTGCCGCTGTGCATGGCCTCGTCTTTGTGCCCCCTTACGACGATCCGCTCGTGGTCGCCGGTCAGGGCACCATCGGGATGGAAATTCTCAAACAGCTAACTGACGCTGAGCATCTCGATGCTGTTTTTGGGGCCGTCGGCGGCGGAGGCCTCGTCGCGGGCATATGCGAATACGTTAAGCGCATCGGCAGTCCGCGCACACGCGTCATTGGCGTCGAAACGATCGATGGCGACGCGATGGCCCGTAGTTTGGAAAGGGGCGAGCGCGTTACGCTTCCTGAAGTTGGCCCGTTCAGTGACGGCACGGCGGTGCGCATTGTTGGCGAGGAGCCCTTCCGCATCTGTCGACAGCTCCTCGATGGGGTAGTCAAAGTCGACAATGACGAGATTTGTGCCGCTATCAAAGACATATTCGAAGGTGCGTCTCGTAGCCTGGGGAAAAGCCAATTCATTTCTTTTTTAATATGTCAATTATCATTCTTCCTGTGTGTCGGATATAGAGACGCGTTCAGTCACGGAACCCGCAGGTGCCCTTGCCTTGGCAGGCTTGAAAAGGTATATTCTAGACAACCAGCTCATCGGTTCGGGAAAGAAATTTGTTGTCGTGATAAGTGGAGCCAATATGAACTTCGATCGTTTACGATTCGTTGCCGAACGTGCAGAGCTGGGTGAAGGCCGAGAGGCCTTGCTAAGCGTGGACATACCGGAGCGCCCGGGAAGGTGGACCACGCATTTTCCTCGTGTCGTCGCGCCCTCATTCAACCCTGACACGATCTTTTCCCCCTTTCTCAGTTTTTTTTCTCTTCACACAGTTATACACCCCCGCCAGGTCACAGAGTTCATATACAGATACAATGTCCCCGGCCGCGCGCATGTCTTCCTCTCATTCCAGTTAGAGACCTCCTCTCGCGCGAAGGAGGTTGCGGGTGTGCTCGAAGAGCTCGAGCGCGGAGGGATGAAAGGTCACGACATAAGCGATGATGAGATGGCCAAAAGTCACGCGCGATATCTTATTGGTGGCGCATCTGACGTGCCAAATGAACGCCTTTTCCGATTTGGTACGAACCTGTCTCACACCCGCTGCCACTATAAGCTGATTAGTTGTTGTTTTTTTCAATTGTGTACTGCATACACATGCCCATGTACATGCACACGCTTACGCTATGGAAAATAGAGTTTCCGGAGCGCCCTGGCGCCCTTCGTAAATTTCTTTCATCTCTCCGTAATATGGGATGGAACATCTCATTATTCCATTACCGGAATCATGGCGCAGGTGCGCAGTATGTTTTACCCGACCCAGCGATTTGGGTGCTGATAACGGTCTACCACTACCCACTCTTCGGGGAAATGGCTAGACCTTGGCAAGGTTCTAGCCGGCATCCAGGCGCCGGAAGAAGATTCCATACGATTCAGCGAGTTCCTACGCGACTTGGGATACCCGTATGTTGAAGAGACGCAGAATGTCATTTATAAGCGATATCTCCGCAAATGACGTGGAAACCTGTTCACACCGTCATTTCTTTCGTCCAGGTGATGTACTATTTTCGTCATTAGAAAAAATACGTGGGAGTGGCGTAAAGGACACTGCTTTCGCAGGTTACGTATGTAGGGATGTAGTTCCTGGGTGGATGTGCGCTCGAGGATCCTAGGGGGAAGGAAGTACTAGACTTAACGGGTACGATAAGCTGTAGGGATTACACATCCACAGACCAAGACAAAAAAAAAGCTAATCACAACGTTCTGATAGAGGGGAATGTTTCTTTTAGATCGATCCGATTTGTCATGTAATTGTACAAATTATTCAATACATCGAGATGAGGGTAAATGGGTGACAACAGAGTACTGTACAGACAATGCGAGAGCGAGATTGTACGAACGGTTCATTCTTGCTTAGGTAGAGGTGAAACACTACGGGAAAAGAGGGAAAAGAGGAAGGTAAAGACGTCCTTCAAGAAGGCCGTCATAGAGAGTGTTTCTTTCCGTCTTCGTCTTCGCATCTGAGGCAGCGGTAATGAAGGAGACGACGAAAGCCCCGTGGTTGTCGAGCCGTGTATAACTGACGTGACCGGCAAATGAGCAAGTGATAGAGGCTTCCCCAACTCCAGCTTCAGCTTCTGTTCCTGCTTCTGCTTCTGCTTCTGCTTCTGCTGCGGCTGTGTCTGCGGTTGTGTCTGCGGTTGTGTCTGCGGCTGTGGGAGTTGCGGGGGGTGCAATGCGGAAATTGCGTTGAGAGCGAGCGCGGTGGTGAGTCCGCGGTTGCCGATCTTGATACCGGACGATCCGTACTTGTAGATCCAACTGGGTCCCCAACCGCCATCCTCGCACTGGAGCGGCAGTAACGTGGCGAGGTCGCGTTCCAAGCGGAGGCCGACCGCCGCACCGGCGATCACGCGCATGGCCAGCGCGAGGGCGTCCCCCGTGCAGCCCGCGCGCTCGAGGACCCGTTCGCGCAGGAGATGCGCGAGCCTGGCATGCAGCGGTGCCTCCTCGTCGCGGACTTTAAGTTTATGTAGGAGTCGCGCGGAGAAGAAGAGAAAGCATTCGGCCGTCTCGTAGTATCTCGTTCCGTCCAAATATGCGCGGTGCTCGAGCACGCCGAGCACCCATTCGAGCGTGTTGGCCAGCTCGTGCCCGCGCCCCCTGGAGTAGAAGAGGGCGAGGACGTTGAGACAGACTATGGGGTCGGTACGTGGTCTTTCGGAGTCGAAATAAGTCTGCCGGAAATGGTTTAGCGACGGGTTGTACGTTCCGAGGTATTTGGGTGGCTGCTAATATACCATTGTGATCCCATCTCCTGTGAGGTACTGCAGCATCTCGTCCAGGACTGATTGTACCACATGATCGTCTGGCTGAGTGACCGTGAGACCGATAGAGGTAGTATCCATATCTGGGGGGAAACGGTCTGTTGTGAATACCGGTTGCCCTGCAATGGGTGGTCAGATGGAGCATTGCGGCGGCGGCGCCACACTGGCGCTCAGATAACAGTAACTGTGTACCTCGGAAAAAGTTCCAGGTACGGGTGTGGTGGACGTAATTGACGAGCCTTCTAGGAAAGTGGATGACATTTGAGAAACCCACACCGCCGGAAACGGAGGAAGGCTATTCTTACCTGTTTCTGGTCGCTTCCAAAATTAGGAGCTGCGCAAAGTTCTCAGCGACGCTATTGCCGAGGTTCGTTTCCGATTCGAGGCTGCCCGCCCGGCTCTCCAGGAAAGCCTCGCCGCGACTGACAGGATCACTAACGAGATTCCGAAGCGCTTGCCGTACCCGCTCAGCGTTGTCAAAGACGATACCATTTATACCGAGTGAGCGAGCTGCGAGGACGTTCTCGAACCGATCGTCCACAAATACTACCGATGTCGGCTCGGCCTTGATCTCATCAAGTACATATTTGTAGAAGCAGAGGTCCGGCTTCCGCATACCAGCACCCGCGGAGGTGAATACGCGCTCAAATATGGTCCAGTCCGTAGGCTTCCCACGCGCAACCGCATAATCAGGTGCGGATATATTGGACATTGCGAATATGCGCAACGCGCCGCGCGCCTCCACCTGTAGCCCGCGAATGAAGCGGATGAAAGTATCGTCCGGTTGGAGGCTTGCACGTGCATCGAGGATCGCTTGGCGAACCTCCGCCGGGTCGAGAGCAAATTTCTCTGCCACGAGGCGGTAACATTCGTCCTCCGAGAGCCTCCCGCATTCATACTCCTGCCATACGGTAGAAGCAAGGAACTGCTTGAGCACTTTCGGGGATATGGAGGTCGATGTGACCGGGGACCAAGAGAAGAGGACATCACCAAGGTCAAAAATGAGGATACGACAGCGTGGCGGGAGTGGCATGGTCATCAAAAGGCAGGGGGCCGGACAGAGAAGCAGCAAACATCACGAGTCATTTTATCAGAGACCGTTGGCGTATCGGCCGTAAAAGCAAGGTAAGCACCGAGAACCGTCCTGTGTATTGCAATGAGGATTATGTGAGGAGAGCGAGGACGTACCTAATGGGGGAAAAAGTAAATAAGAAACCGTCAACCGGACGACTGAGGAAGGGATCCGAACTCCGAAGGATTGAATGGCGCATACTACATTACTACCAACACGTCACGCATGCTAGGCACCAGACAATCACGGCGCAACTCCAATACGCCTGGAACAATTCGACACGAGGAAAAATTGAAAGTGATTTCCACGCAAGAATTAGAATATTCGATTGGTTAGGGAAAACGGGGAACGACCCAACTGCCTGGTTATCCTGTAGTAAGCTCCTCTCCCTTTGTGTCGACTGTGACAGATTCGGGGGTATACAAAAACAACATAGCACCCATCTGTGCCCTGAGGCCCACTTGAGAGGAACCCATGTGGCGAGAAAAATTATGCGTTGCTCATGAGCTCGTGGAGCTTATCGTTGATTCGTTGACGTTCTTCCGGTTCAAAATTCCCTAAGGGGAAAAGAGGGAAGGGATGGGACGCCTCGAGGCAAGCTGGCAGTGGGAAATTGTGAACGATCCACGATTTAACTTCGGCGTAATGGGGCTCACATGATAGAAAGCTGTGGACCGTGTCAAAGGTTCGCCAGTACTGACTACGCCATTATCAGCCCGATCAAGGATAGTGTACTAGGATGGCGCATCGGGATCCATACATCCCTCCGGCATCATGAGGTTCGCCTGCGACGAGCGCCTGTCGAATTGCAATTTTGATGTGCCAACTTAACTTACCTCAAGCCTCAAGGACGATGCCATAAGCCTGAAATGGGGTTGATCAAGAGATTAGATCCAGGATTAGATCCAGGGCCCTTTTTAATAATAAATTAAACATGGACGCAGTTAAGACCTGCGGGGGATACAGCAGTCTATTCAGTAATTAGAGAGATCACTAAATACGGGTGAAGAGACACTTCCAAGCGCTGCAGGAACTTACCTATTGCCAAGCTTCTTTACTCATTCGTAATCCGATTTTTCAATGAATAGGAGATGTCACGAGAAAGGGCGTCGAAAGTAAGTCCATACGAAAACACCTTCCTCCCAAGACCCAATCTGATCCGTTGCAGTGTAAGACCCTGTGACTTGTGGACACTGACGTACTGACTCGTGACTAGTGATTGCCCAGGCAATGAGTTCGAGGCAGTGAGATTCAAAGCGGCGCAGTGATCATGTTACGGACCTGACCCGGTCACCTCCGTACATCCATCTATCCCCCCCAGGCTCGTATCCGCGCCCGATATCTGGTCCCGGCATCGCGCCAGACCCGTGTATTAACAGATAGGAAGAAATCGGAACACCTTGAGGGAAGCCCTGTCGGCCGGAGGTTCTGTTTGCCACAGTGTCGGTCCGTTGGACTCTGTGCTCTCGGAGGCTAACACTGCAAGGGGGGTAGGGGCGGTTAGCCAGATAGTCGCAGAGAGAAAACGCGAACGAACTCTGAGTCGTTGAGGCGAAAGAGCACTGAAAAAGAGCGGAGAGTATTAAACATTTCTAGACAGGGACGCGTATTCAAGCCAAGCGAAAGCGACGGGCATCCCTTACTATGGAGGGACAGAACAGCTTTTGCACGAGCTGTGAGGGACTCGGATTCAGCGAGGGTCTCTTTGTACTTGTTTGTTCTGGGGCAGCACACGCACACGCTGTCGGACGCTCTCACTGTCGGTAAGCAGTTTCTCTGTTGCGCACTATACGACCCCAGGCCCCAGGGCCGAGGCATTACCGCCGCCGCACCGCGGCTCATCATGCAGTGCAGCCACGGAGATTCTGATTGAGGGATCAAAGTATCAATTAACGCCACACTTTAAATGAACTTCAATGGAGTTCGGGGCTCAGCTCAGGCACTGTTATTAATCCTCATGCGTCTAAGGAAGGTACAGTTACTACAGTGCAGTGCTTGTAAATGAAAACACGTTTACCGATTCAGTGATCGGCCTTACTGTGATTGTGCTCAAAAATTGATTGTAAATTTATGTCAGGGCAAAAAAAACGAGGCTGGCGGCGGCCTTGGCAGGGAGTGGATACAGAAAGGGTACCACGAAATAGTCGCAAGCCGGTTTTCCCCAAGATTGATTTATTTATTCCTGTGCTCGGTCAATCATTGCGTAGCAAAGTAGCAGAGTAGTGACTGGCAGGATTTAGTTTATTTACGCTAAGATTAGATTAGATACAAGATAATCGCAACCGGTAACCCTAACCCATACTGAGGTTGGTCAAGGCCGGAGCAACCTAGCAACCTAGTACTGTAGTGACCACTCACTTCAAATAAATTGTTTGGAACCCTTTCCCCCGCATTCGTCACGCATGCAAAGCAGTGATCTCACTACCTTTCCGTGCCTTCATACTGTGCCAGACTTAAAGCGCGGCGCTTAGGAATGCGGCAATCCGGGCCTGTGAATCCGTGACACGAACTTCGTCACTCTCATCATCTGCTAGATCACAGTATGCCTTACTCAGAAGAAACTGCAAGTTTCAAGGTTCATAATTTTACCCATTCTGATGTCTTAAGGTGGGATAAAACACTCATATCACCTTGACCAATTGTTGCAGTTCAATCATACGATGCTTCGGATCAAGGATCCCAAAGTTTCCATCCCTTTCTACACAGATGTGAGTTTCTCGTCTATCATGTCATCACCCTTCACCTCACTGTCCGTTATTACCTCTCCTGCGACCAGATCATCGGAATGGATCTTATCGAAAGCAAGCAAAATCATATCTTGCGCTTTATATGCCCGACTCACCTAACGACTGGTTCATCACTCATACGAATTACGAAACCCTGAATAGAGCTCGACTTTAGTGACTTTACGCTCTATTTCCTTGCATTTGATCACTCTGGCGGAAAAGCTACAGAGGCTGAGAAAAAAGCAGGCTGGCAGAAACGCGAAGGTGTGCTCCATACTTTATCTCTCCCACCTTTCCATCGACCACGGCTCCTTCGTATGACTATATCTCACTCTATTGCTGCTCCTCACATCATCCAGGCATCCTCGAGCTCACCCACAACTTTGGCACGGAGACGCTCGACAAGACGCCCTACCATTCTGGCAATTCCGAGCCGCGTGGATTCGGTCACATCGCGATCACCGTGGACGACGTTGAGGCCGCCTGCGCACGCTTCGAGAGGCTGGGGGTGCGATTTAAAAAGCGCCTCACTGATGGGAAGATGAAGAATGTTGCTTTCATCTTAGACCCGGATGATTACTGGATTGAAGTGGTGCGTTCTCGGCGTGCTTTCCGTGTCCCCTTCATGTTTGCCGTTTGGACCGTGAACTGAAAACGTGCACTGCTTTTTTTTTCCTATCCAGATCCCATCACAACCACTTTTCTGATTCCACACCAGTTCCGTGAGAAAGGTTCGAGAAAGCGAAGAGAAATAATCCCATGTAAGAGTGTAACGAAAACTTGTGTTGTCTGCAGTTGCTATGCGCTCGAATCAATGGCTAGGAAAAGATAAAGAGTAGCAACCTTCACGTGTGCACTGACAAATTGATGACGCACATACATGCGACTGGGCTGAAAGCGCTCAACAGCGCTCAGGAGGGCACGCGATGGAGACGCGTGGAAGATCACTCGATCACGATCGATCATGATCAAGGAAGATCGCGTATTCGAATTCGAAAGGAATGGTGGAGACCTTGCCTTGCAGATCCGAGTGGGTCCGAGAAATACAGACCGCGGCTCGGCAGCTCGTATTGGCGTGCAATCTCAGGCGTGATACTAAATGAGAAATGGGAGAGCTTCCTGAGACGACTGGCATACACTTGGGCACACACGCAAAAAAAGGAAGAAAACTAAAATGAGTATTGCGGTCATTGGACAAGGGTTTGAGTACATGAGAGGACTGACTATCACCCTTTTGAGGCTATATGGCAAGAGATGATGATCAAAGAACAACACGAGGATGATGTGTCACCATAACCACAATCGATCCAAAGCACGTGATATCAAAACGTACACAGATATCCTAGGTCGTTTGTGCGCGAAGTCGAGCAACTGCGATAAATGGAATGAGGAGGGCTGTATGGATTATTAGATTAGGCTACGAACTGGAAGATGAAATTAACGGGCTGTAAAAGACTACATCACCTCGACCGAACTACTCAGAGTCCAGCGATCAGAGACAAGAGAGAGAGAATTGATGCATAGAGGGGGAGACCGACTGAGGTTGGGACGCTCAGGACGGTTCAGAGCATGTGATAGGGGCGCTGGCGCGGATGCAGCCGAGTCATCCACCGTACATCTTGAAGAACGCCTTGAAGTGATCTCCGATGACTTTCAAGCTCGTGAGGAGAGCATGGCTGGAACGTCGCGTCGTCACAACCAAGTGAAGTGTCTATATTGTAGACAGAACCCGTGAGTGGTTATCCGTATCCCGAACGGCCCTCTGAAATGAATCTTCCTTCTCATTTCCAAATTTCTACAGCACCAAACCAAGGTCAGTTGGAGCATCTATTTTACGGAAGCCTATGCAGCATCGGAGACTTGCCTGTATGTTGTCGAACCAATGATACTTGGTGATCGCATTCATCAACTACGCTCATGTCCGATTGCACGTCCGAGACGAGCAACGCAGCGCAACGCGCGATACTGCAGAGAGACGGCCGGGCCCAGTAGTAGGAGCCGAACCACACGGTTAGCATCCCATCTGTGTGCTGACCAAACACGAGCGCCTACGAGCTCTGGTTCCAATAGTAAATATCGAAGTTGAACGTTGAACGTTGAGCTTCGACCGCAATACGCCGGCGACCCATGTGCCGTTAATTTGCTCAGGCTTGGTCAGCAATTCAGCGTAAACGTTTTAAACATTTTCACCGCAGTTGGCGAGCCGATCCGGGTGTTCTCGTCCTGGATGGGTTCGAGAAATATATTTCCGCCGAGGCTGGTCACTGGAACCTACAGGGACCGCGCACGTGTCAGGTCACCCGGCCCCGTGCCAGTTGTGTCGACGAGGGACGAGGTGAGCATCGCGCAGCCAGTAGATATCGAGACGGTCAGGATGGCATGACTGCCACAACGACACCGATGAGTTTTTGGTCATCCCATACTGTATACTAGAACACGACCGAGAGAATAAAAAAAGTAAACACACGCGCGGGCTGGCTTCTGGACCGGTGGTGTCGTGAAATAAGTTAGAGTCTTCGTTGCCCGGGCAAGCTTATCGAAGTAAGCTCTAACATCTCTGTCTGATAGTCAAAGTAGTATCTCGCTGCCAGGTAATTTGGCGACGCACGGATACGAGGCCGCCAACGCGTGGCCTGCAAGTCCTAAATCGGGGAGAAGCGCTGAAAGGCCCGGCGCATGGTCACCGGTCACCCCCGATTTCGAGCTTCAGACGTACTCACCAGTAAGTAAGTCAGTGAGTTGTCACAATACGGCACGGGGCCCTGGGTCCAAGAAACCAACGGTTCGGGAGCCTGTTTCAGTTAGTAATTGTGGGCATGAATACTGACTTATACTGTAGTCCACTGAGTGGCACCTTCCTTGAAAGTTCTACACGTCGGGGCCCGCAGAGGGCAAGTAGAAAGGACAGGAATCACGGTAAGTGTATAAAATACCAGAATACAGTTGAATGCTTGCTTTGTCGGACAAAGCAAGCGTCAGGACGCGTGTGCCTGACTATCCCACGGGGTACAATTTCGGTTCCGACTTGGCGTGGCGTGGCGTGGCTCCAACTTCCATTGCAAAAAGTTCGCGTTTTTACTCGGATCGGCTACTTCAATTTCGAGTCTCATTCAAACTGTATTAATGGATCATGGAAGGCGTGTTAATCCATCAGATCATCAGACCTCGCTGTCCGGCCAAGCACGGTGTTGCATGGAAATTCTCTGTGGGGAAAACGGAACCGCCGCCGCCATCATGGTGACTGCCAGTGTATGACTGGTAGCGTCCTGGAAACGTCACACTTCGATTCGCCTGGAGCATGCAACATATTTATCTATACTTGTGATCTTGTCAATATGACTGATGGATGATGAAAATCAAGGGGGTTTATGAAAGACAACAATGCAATTTTGCTTTGTAAGTCAAACGATGACCATCTCTCTGTCAAGTGCTACATGAGTACTGCACAGTATCGCAAGGGGAGATATTAGTGTACTCTCGAGTCTGATGAATTGATGGCCAGCTAGTGAATCGCTTCTCGAAAGGAGAATGGAAGTCGTCGCTCCCCGCTCTATTTCCGTGGTAATTATGAACCACTATTACACTGATGAAAATCGCCTTAGGATGCGCTGCCAGCGCTGCCTATCAGTATCAGTAACTTCATGAACAAGAGCTTTTCATGGTAGCTTGCAAGTCAGCTAGCTTCTTTTCGCGTGAATCGCGGCCAGAGCTACTGATCCCGCTTTACATGTATCATGTACATGTATATGTTTTCTTTGCCAACCTCCGAGTCATGACCTTCACTAATTATCGCTATCACCTGGAGCGAGAAACAAGTGCTTCAGTTGAGTTGACAGCACTGCTGTCAAAAAACTTATGATTGACAGTCCGGATCCTTGGTAGGACACAATCTGTCGAAGCTAAATATTGACCGAGTCTCATAACGGCCTCAAATGCCACATAAAGCAAATTCTCAGCTATTCGGGTCATCTATCCAAAAACTATCTAAACATAAATGATCCAAACATAGAGCGCGTTAGGAGGCTCAATCCGTCTATTCGTCCCCTATGATATATTGTTCAAAAACCACGCCGGTCGTAGCGGAAACCATCCAAATCATTATTGCCTTGCTGGGGGTTGATCACGATATCCGGAGAGTGGCGACAACTGTCTGTCTGCGCTGCAATCTGGGATTGAGCGGGAAGCTCATTCGGGGCTGAAGATCCCGGAATGGGGTGGCCCCAGTTAGGAGGGATCAATCCTTTGTACGCATCTATGATACCAAGGGCCGCTGCGAGGGAACGAATCATGCCGCGAGGTCCGTATGGCTCACCCGTCTCCTTTTCGATGGACATGACGAGAACGTAATCCAATGGGGTTGCCTTTTCAAGTTGCAGAACGATCTTGTTCGCCCAGTCGCGCACGTACTCGGTGAGGACTTTATAATCCGGGGAGCCCTTCTCGTAACGCTTAATTGAGACATGGCGATCGAATTGTTTCCAGAATTTGAGTGAGACGGGCGTGACGTCGATGTAGCCAATCAAATCCCATGTGATGAGTGCATCATACAATTGCTCTGCCGAGTTATAGGAAGCGAAGAATAGAGGCTGTGCGACAGAATAAGTTCATGAGGGGGTATTAGATTTCGCCCTTGGACTTACGTGACCTCCTATGAACTGATCCTCGGTGAAGAAGCCATAATAAGGTGGTTGCTTCTCTGTAAAGTTTCGGCTGAGAGGGAAGAATGCCTTGAAGCGATCTCCAACGACTTTCAAACTGGATAAAGCGCGGGGAGAACATGGTTGGAATGTCGCGTCGTCACAACCAAGTGTCGGGTCGAAATTGTAAACAGAGACAGTGAGCGGCGCGGATCCGTAACCAGAGCGTCCCTTTGCTACATCCGTGATGGTAGTCTCAGTCATGAATTCTTCCTTCTCGTTCCAGAACGTCTGTGGGTAGTTTTTTGTTTTGTTTTTATTCAGCAGCTCGCTGGACGAAACTCTCCTAGTTCCTCACCTGCATGTAATCGAGGACCATGGCCGCTTGTCGGTCGTACTCGTCCACACCATTCTCGCTAATGCGACCGATGGCGCGTCCTAAGCGAGCGCCACCGCGAAGTGCACGGTATTGCAATGACGCAGTCCAGTAGGAACCACCCCAAACTGTCGGCCACCAAAGATCCCATCTGAGGTCGACAACCTGTCGATCAGCCCAGAACTAAACCTCTGCATGAGATTATTCTCACGAGCTTTCGTTCCAGTGAGAGGCGATCCACTGGAGGTCGAGGTTGATCACCGGCCACAGGACGTCAGCAACCCATGAGCCATTGTTCTGTTCTGGCTTGAGCAACCATTCAGCGTATTTGATGAGGTTGGAGGCACGAAAAGGAGGGCCATCTATCCCTGCGTTTCAGACAACGGGCGAGCACAAACGTGAAGTTCACGCACCTGCGGCAGGGGAACCGATGCGGGTCTTCTCATCGATAATCATCTGTAGCTGGGCACCAAATACTGCCTCCGCGATGCCACCAGTGAAAACGTTCCCAGCCAAGCTGACCACCTGTTGTGTTCTGATGAGAACGTGAACAACGTCGTCCAGCTGGGAGCGCAGACTGTTGTCTCCGAATACAGTGAGCTCATTGAGCCAAGGATGGTAGACGAGGCAAGCATCACGCAACCAGTAGACCGAGTACTCAGGGTGTTCTGGATCCGGGATGACGGCAACCACCACGCCGACCTACAATACATCAGGATCAGCTCCACGAAGCGGCTTTGAGGCAAAGACTGAGCTGGGTGAAATTAACGCACATCTGCGCCAGCCGACGGGCCTGTAGTATCATTAAGAAGAGTCCTCTTCGTAGCAGGTTCCAGTTTGGAGAAGTACGCCTTAACGGCCGCGTCCGATTCGGCGAGTGTCATCTCGCTTATGTCTCTGTTGCATGAGAAAGGGCTGGAGAGAGCCTGGCTTGCCAGGCCTACGACGGAGAAAAGGGTCAATAAGCGCATGGTCGCGAGTATAGGGGGATGTGGGAAGCAGCAAACCTTCCTTTATATATATTATATGCACACCTAGTACCGGCGGAATGTCACATATTCTGCCCAAGGTTAGCCAACCAAAAACAAATGAAATTACGAGTCACGCCCTAGGGAAATGTATTCACATTCGAGAGTCTATCCCTTCAGGACAGCCTCGCGGCTTCCGAGATACAATACACCACCTCCTTTAGGCACCGTCCCCGTCATGACCAACAGAGATATCTGTACGGATCCAGTTTCGCATGTTCTTGGACTCTGATGTTGCTGTGCCTGGGATAATGGAGCCGAATGGTATCGTGTTAGAACCGAATAGGTTCACACACCTAACAATTTGGTACCTTGATCAGCGTAGATCCATTATGTTACTGTTATTCACTGCAGGTCGGTGGAAACCAAGTACCGACCTGACAGAACAAAGAACCTGTAAGCGCCCCGAATAAAAGGGCGAAGGCGAAGACTTACAAAATATGGCAGCAATTCCAAACAATTCTTAGTAATCCTTTTCCAAGAACCGCCAGGGATCCGAGAAGTAGAATTGATTTTCTTTTGGCGGTATGCGGACGCAGAACTTGAAGTGGTTGACACTGACAATCAAAGAGAACCCATGACCAGACAACTTACGCCCCACATCTCTCTCCGGATAGAAACGAAATGGCTGAGTCTTGGGGCTGCATTGTCATAGACATGACACAGGCCAAGTGGCGCCTTCAAACTGGAGTAAACACTCTTCCTGCTCACCGCACAGGCCCCCAAGCAACCAAGTAGAAATCCAAACGCAGGTGAACGTTGGTGGTTAAAAACGCAGACTGTTCAAATTTTGTGTCCACCGCGTGAGCTAGTGACGGCACGGACAGTCAAAAATCGATTCGATTGCCGCAATGGAAAAGGAGAAAATAGTTCAGGCTTGACGCGCTTGACGTACGAGGGTCATTTTGTCGTTGGCTGACTCTGAGTCGGCCCGACTCGGAGCGGGAGAGAGAACCGTGACGCGTCACGCATCACAACTCGAATTTCGAATTCGAACAAGAATCTGCAGAGCCAAGTGCAGAGCAGCCTGGTCAACCACAGAACCACTTTCGTCTTTCATCCTCGGCTGCACTGTCAAAGATAGTAGATGGCAACAACTAATGTGGTCGTGGGCCACCATAAATTACATAGAATTGTTACATGCGACGGATTCCGGCAGGCACCAAACATAGGAATGATGATAGGATGACTGAAGCTACTTCCCGTCTACGAAGAGAACCAGAAGTAGTTGGCAGTGAGTTTTCCCCGAATCTTGTTTCACTTCCATCAAATTGGAAATGTGAATGAAGCTTAATACGGGAAGTATAAGATTGCCAGGCCATTTACAGTGGTAAGGTCATGTCCGAGTTCCTGGTGCATGCAAGGCGTATAAGATATCCATTACATCTTTCAAAGACTCGGATCAAACGAGCATGCCGCTGCACAGAAAGAAAAAGAAGGGCCAACCAAGGATCACTCATCAGCACTCATGGATCGACAGCAGGAGGAAGGGTTGAGACAGCACGTACGCAATGCCAGCAGCTTGCAACGTAGAGATGAAACCAGCAATCATCGCACCAGGTGCGATACGCGCTATGGTACGGGCGCGTGATGGCGCTAGACCCGACAGCACGCCGATCTGAAAACCGAGCGAGGCGAGGTTGGCAAATCCGCACAGCGCGTACGTCGCGATCGTAAACCCACGCTTCGAAAGGGGTTCAGACGAGGCCATCAAGGCCTGTAACTTTCGGTAGGCCACAAACTCGTTCTCGATGAGTTTGGTTGCGAGCAGCTCGGAGACGATCATGATCTCCGAGCGGGGAACGCCTAACGGATCAAAAAGGAGTGCGACGTCAAATCAGGCAAGGAGGCAAGAATGAGGATTAGACGGGGAATTTACATACCGAGGAAGAATGTTATAGGGTAGAAGACGTATCGGAGGACGAGCTGCAGTGTCAGATTGTGGATACCAAACCCGTGGCCTATCCATGTGAGCAAGCCATTAATTGTCGCGACGAGTGCCAAGATTGTGACAACATTGCAAACGAGTTGGCCGGCAAGAATGAGACCGAGAACGGCACCCTTTGCGAAAGCGTGAAGTGTGCTCTCTGTGGCGTGCTTAGAATCTTCCTCACCACGGTCGACAACAACTCGACCTCGGGTCACAGGCTCCTCCATCTCGGGAACACGAAGCTTACTGATAGCGATGGAAGCGGGAATACTCATGACAGAAGCCGTAATAAGGTTTTGAGCAGGGACCCCCAAGCTGATGTATGCGCTCAAGACAGCGCCAGCAATAGTAGAAAACCCTTAAATAGTATTATTGTAAGTCCCCTATGGTCATCAAATTCGAAAAAAAGGAAAACATTCACCAGATGTCATAATAAGATGGATTTCCGACTCGGTCATAATATCAACGTACGGTCTCACTAGGCAAGCCGATTCACCCTCGCCAAGGAATGGCGACGCAGCTGCAACGACAGCCTCAGCACCAGATACGTTCATGGTCTTAAAGAAGAACCAAGCAAAGTGCTTGATGATCCATTGCATTACACCGAGATGATAAAGCATTTGCACGCATGCCACAGAGAAAATCACATTTGACAGCTACGACGACAGGAAGATAGCCGTTAGTTATCTTCTTTCTTCATCAGTATATACTAGTGTGACGTACCAAGTTGACAAAAAGCCAATGCTTTGTATCGACAGTTTCCTGATCGAAGAAAAAAGCAGCGCCTACAAGACCATTATTGAGCCAATCGGCCGCGAGAGTCGCAAGCCACAGAAACATGTGGAAGCCAGCCCTGGACTTGAGAACGAAAAGGGCAATTGCCTGCTGAAGGAACAATCCGACGATGACGGTGTGCCATTGGATATGGGACCTGTGCTTGGAGGTCGCCCAAAAGCAGAACTGGAAGACGACGAGACCAAGGACGGAGATTGCACGGTCACCGTATTTCGTACCCTAGTAGTCCGGGCAATGCGAATTAGTGAGACAAGGAAAGTAACAACGGTTGAGGAAATATGTTACATTTTCGAGCTTAAAACCAAATGCGGAGCCCAGGAAAATAGCGAGGAGAGAAAGCCAGCCCAATCCATAGCGGAGGTATTTTGGGAGAGCGAAAAACGGCTTCTCGATGAGCGGAATCCAGAATGCTTCCACGGGACGTGTGATGATTGAGTTAGGGATGAACCTGAAGGCGATGATGGTGATGAAAGACCATGCGAAGAACGTCTGCACGACCCATCGGTGACGGGTCGCATGGAGGACTGTGGCGGAGAGCCACCATCCGAGGATAAGGGCAGCAAGAGCGAAAAGCTTTAAGTGGTGAATGAGGCTGCGGTTTCTAAAGAACCACGAGGGGTCATTTGAGCTAATGAAGAGGACATTCTTTGAGACGGCATCGGTATCGGCATCGGCGCCACTTTGACGGGGAATGCCTCGCTCCTCATTTGAGAGTGAGTCCGTGGGTGATTTCTTCACGGCAATATTTTCTTGCACAGGGGAGCCAACTGAGACCATCTTAAACTTGAACCTTCACAGTCGGTGGCGGGAAAATGCGAGACAGATGGCCGCGAGGAAGGGGGGGCAATAAACGGGGGAAAAGTTTGCCAACCAGGAAGAGTCTTCAAGAGAGCAACTGTCGTAGAATGCACAGCCAGCTATATAGAAAATCTTTGCGGGATTTTGGGGGCCTCGCATCCCCTCATTCCTAGGATGCTAGGACGCCTTCCCACAGGGCTTGCATATTGTCTTTGACTGAGTTCATTTACTGTTCATTTCCCTTGCGTCTCCGTCGCGTCTTTTAAGTTCAATCCATGCTTATCTAATTAATCTCCGAGACTCGCGTTTTTCTTTTTCATCCACAATTCCTCACCTTACTCATGTATTCCATCTCCCACGTCGACCCACCTTCCATAGGCAGCATCAGAAAATGTCCTAAAACTTAAAGTTTTAATATGCTGTTACACTAAGAACATCATTAAGCCAAGTTAAGAAAAAATCATCAAGGTAGTGACGTAAGGTAATCAAGATAAGGATGAGGAACTTGAAAAAGGATGACGGGATGTGACGGGATGTGAAGGAAATGACCTCAGACAAAGAGAAACGCGGGTACGTGTGCTCGTGTACATGCATGTAGGGGCGCAGCGCCCGCAGAACCACTTTCTTCATTAATGGTCATCAGGAAAATCCTAAATTTAACTAACGCGTTACGGCCTCCCATGATTGTTCAGTTTACACTTATTCTTCGACTGTCAGCTTACTGTATTGTTTCTTACTTATGAAGGATATGGCCTGGGAGGTGAGGGCATTGCAAACCAAGTGAAGCGTGAGATCTCCAGAGATAATGTCGACAAGCCTCTGGCAATGCTGTGAGTAAAATATCATACCTCAGCGCCTTGTTTTCTTCTGGGTCATCCTCACTCCCAGATTCCAACATGTGTCAGCGTTCTAGTCCTCGTCGTCCATCACCTGGTCACCTCTACCTCACGGGCTTCGCGAGCTCCCCCCCACTGACGCACCTTCTCCGCGAGCGCTCCATTGATCGACCACGATTTCTTCTCACACCTGGATCCTGAGACCTAATTCGCGATCTTCACGCCAGCGTCACGCGGCCCGATTTCGGTTTTTCGCTCTCTTCCGAGTCGTCATCGTCCCATATGCCATTCCAGTCTATGGCCTCGGCTGGGATATTACACACGTCGCTAACGCCGTTTATCTATTACCTCCAGCTGGTTCCTGAGGGATCGTTCAATACAAACTACGGTCGCCCAGACAGGGCAGCGTGCAGATGCAGATGTCGGTGCGAATGGTAACAGTACTGTAAGTGAGGTGAGCCTTCTGCACAGATAAGATGAGACAGAAGTTAAAGATCCTAGAAAGAACAAAGAAGGTCAGCATTTGACCAGAAGAAGATGCACACGGTGGCTTGGTGGGTCTGGTTTGTATAGTGTCGTTCCGGTCAGAGAAGGGCAAACCGAGCAGTACGTGAGAGACAATACGAGTAGGACGATTGATCCTGTCTATGGTTTAGAGAGGCACGAATATACCCATTGCCCTAGGGTGCCGTCCGATTGCATCAACGGAAGTGCGATGACCACGTTGCGATCATCTTACGTACGGATAACATCTGGAATGAGAACCGTTTGTGATATAAGCGTGCCTGTATTATCAAAGTAGCGAACGAGCTTCACCATTATCGGCATATGGGAGATGGGGGATAAAACTGGAATGAATTCCAAATACGACAAACGTGAAACAAAAACAGTTTAAAATCTTGGCACCTGGAAGCGAGTCTAGTCTAGGGCGGGCAGCGAGCGTGAAGGTGTGCTGTGTGAGGTTGCTAGGCAGAGGCAGGCGCGAAGCGCCGTCAGTGCGCCGTCAGACAAAGTCTGTGTGGGTCCAGCGGAGAAGTGAGCTGCGAGGGCGGGTAGGGCCCTCGCACTCACTGAAGCGATCCGTGGACCCGTGAACTAATGGTCACAACAAACCTACTAGTTGTAAAAATGTTGCTGCAACATGGAGGGGATTCTTCGCGGTTAGCTGGTGGTGCGTGGTGACTAGTGAGATTTGTTTGTGACTGGTGTGTTGGAGGAGCTGTTTACTGGCTTGGTTTTTGCGGAGAATCGACGACTATGCATTGCCTGAAGGGGGTGGTGGGAGGGTGTAATTTCAGAGAGCGGAAGTGTATATACGACGAGCCGCTGCTGCTGAGAGAAGAGAAGCGATTGACGACAAGTTACAACGTGCGCAGCCTCCCGCTCCTTCCGGCCACCAAGGCCCGCTATCACTGTGACGTCATACATGTACATCACATAAGTACCTCTCTCGTACTCCCTCACCTCTCGAAATATCACGCACCACAATATTCTACACCTGAGCATTCATTTAACTAATATACATGAACTATTCGTCACTATTTGCGACCAGTCAAGTTCTCACTCTTGCAATGACAGCTGGCAATGGATGGATGCTGGCAGATGATGCATATGACCGTGCCTTTCACTACGTATGGCACATGTCTCCACCCATGAGATACCCCCTGAGGGAGAGGAAGCTCCATTCTTCGGTGACAAACTATCTGAATAGCACACTCACATCATGCTCATGTTCAAGGTGAAGCACAGCGCTAAGATGACGTGGATACTAAAGGCGTGCATTTATTAGGTGTATGGACGCAATAAACGTGGACCCTGCCAGTGAACGTAACCGCACTTTCTTTCCCCCACGCAGACCAACTTTTATCTCAAACGAGCATGCCGCTGCACAGAAAAAATAGGGTCAAGGATCATATCAGCACTCGGGGATCGGCAGGAGGAGGAAGGGTTGAGACAAGACATACGCAATACCAGCAGCTTGTAACGTAGAGATGAAACCAGCAATCATCGCACCAGGGGCGATGCGCGCT